>JAFIRS010003804.1:0-113783 GCA_018342105.1 Gonioctena quinquepunctata | reverse complement strand
TATTCGAAAAAATCTGGAACATTTTTATCAACCAAGTCATTCAACTGAACTATCATCTCTCCTATTAGCAAGATACCTTCCGTGGCATAACAGGAACCCTGATATACCCCCCGCACCTATTCCCTCTTATACCCCTCTTTTTTTCAAGACGTCGTCTATTCAATGAAGTCTTTTTATTCGGATCAGTTTCTATTTTGGTGAATCGATCTATTTAACCCAACCCAAAAAACAATTGTCGGTTTTTCATCCCCAAAAAAGACATATATATATATATATATATATATATATATATATATATATATATATATATATATATATATATTTTTATATATAAAATTTAAATTATTAATGAACCGTAAATTTTTTTTTTGGGGGCAATTGGCTCCACAAAAATATTCATAACTTTCCCACCTTTCGACCCTCAGTGGAACCTCAGGGCTGCTCCCCCCCGGAAAATGGGCCCCAAAACAGACATTTTTCCCCCTAAACCTAAAAACCACTATTTTTTTTTTTTTTGCATTTTGGGGTTAACTTTCCCTGATCATCTCAGACCCCCGGGAGACTCTCGATACCGAAAAATCCCCAAGAGAGTCAGCCTCCGACGGGCATTTTAAAATTCCTAACCACAACCACCATAAAATTTTTTTAACTTTTGGGGTAAAGGCCCAGTTGTCACAGACCTTCGTGGCAATCAGATGCTGAAGAACCCAGTCGTTGCCCCCCATAACGGACATCTATAAATTCCTAACCTACGGTGGCCATATTCCTGTCTATGTATATGGTTGGGACCCCCATAATGTACCGAGACATCTCACATCTCCGTGGTAGTCTACCGACCGATACACGCCCCAGACAGAGCCCCCATGACGGACATCTTGAAATTATTAACCTACTACCGCCATTTCTTTTCTATATATGGCTGGGCCCCCATAATGCCTTCATCTATCTCCAACCTCAGGAACAACACTCAGAGACCGTCACACACCTCAGGCGTGGGGCACGCTCATAGCGGACATCTTAAAATCCTCACCTACGGCGGCCATTTTTCTTTCTATATATATGGATGGGCCCAAAAAACCCCATAATTTCCGAGACCTCCAGCCATTGTGGGTCCTGACCACTCAACACCCCAGACGCGGCCCCCAGACCCAATATATTTTCTCAATCAACCTACGGCGGCCATATTTTTTTCTAATATGTTGGGCCCCAAAACGACCCCCATAACGTTCCAGCTGTCTCAGACCGTCGTAGCAGCCCCCGAAGAGCGTGTATAGCTGGGCGGGTTCTGGGCCACCCTCAAGTGGCCCAGAACCCGCCTAGATTATCTACTATTATCTGATTTCAAATTAACATCTGTTTATATCAAAGTTTTTTAAATAGTATGCATTCAAATGAATTTAGAATGAATATGGGAGCAACATCAACCTACAGATGTCAAAGTTGAATTTTTTTGTTTCTAAATTTTATTTGTTAACCTCAGAATGTTTTTTTATAAAGCATGAATTTTTTTTACCATGAATCAGCAAGTTTTTCAGAATGATGGTTCTCGAGTCGAGAAATATCAAGAGTTATTTTCCTCATTCTCAAAATAATACGTATTACCTTCATTACAATTTCATTGTTCACAAAATAATTCAAATTGCAAAAAGTTTGAAGTGAGTTACATTAGTTGTTGCCAAATCTTCACAGTTTAATTTTTCTTTCGCAAAGTATTCGTTTATTCGAAAGTTATCTGTTAGTTTTGTCAACTTTGAAACGGAGATTATTTTCTAAATACGAAATATTTTTTTCCATGAAACAGCAAGTTTTGAATTTATCCTAGTCTTTTGCTCAGAAATATATTCCAGTTCCAAATTATCAAAATATCATCCCTATCTTGAAAGTGAAATCTTTTGTACCAAAGGAAAAGTTTTTTTTTTCAATTTCTAATTAGTATTTTCATCTACAAAATAACATTTATTATCTCCGAAATAGATTATTGATCCCCAAGACAATTATCTCCAAGAAACATTTGTTGATTCAGAAGAAATCTTCCTTCCTTTGGAATAATGTTGATTATTTGTATTGAAATTCACAATTACAAAATATTGTAGATTTCAAAGTGAAGAAATGAAAGAAAAAAATTTTTTTATTGAATTATTCTCGTATTTTCACCAGAAAATATCAAAAATATATAGTTTGTTTTCCCAAATCCATGAGAAAAGATGTAGGTAGTGAAATAAATTTCATGACCCAACTGGAAAAAACCTTCAAAATTCATTCTATGTTGCGTATAGGATCGAAATGAGTCTGTTTCAAATTATTTTTATAATTACATAATTTTTCAAACCCTATTTCATCAAATTCTAAGCTCTTGCGAATTTTCTAAGCAATTTGGATCTAATTTCCATCTTTTCTGATCAAGATTCATTCTCTATCTGAATGACCTCCCCATTGCCATTTTTTATACTTTCCAATTTGTTATATAAACAAATTTTTTTTTATTGGTGCCCCTTTTTACCCATTTAAAGCACGCCTCAGCGTGTTTAAATCGAACTTTAAAAAACGCGCGTTTTTTAAAGGTAACCATGACAACATCAACAAATCGAGAAACGTGAAGTCTAAATGACAAATTTTTGATTAGTGATCTGACAGGAATACCTTGTAACGTCAGATAAAATATTACTAACAATTCGTTCATTTATATGTGCTCCTCCATCCATTTGATGAACTTTTCATATTCTTTTTTATATATATCACTGGATTTTCGCGGTATTAACCGCGATTCTGCCTCACTATTCAAAAAATCGATATTAGAATCATTCATTTTTGAGCTCTGGTGACAACAAATATTGATATTTGGTAACAAATTGCAAATGAATGTTTTTCTCATTTCCATGACAACGAAAGGTATACTGATGTCACATCACGAATTCAACCTTCTTGCATTATTAGTTCTTATTTCTATTTTTTGTAGTAATAATACCAGTATATATGATTTCAAAGTGCACCAATAAAAAAAAATTACGTAAAGTATTCGTGGATAACTGGTCTTAAAAACACTTGCTCTATTTCGAGCACTCCGGCTGCGCCGTCGTGCTCGAAAAATCGCGCGTGTTTTAAAGCCCTTTTTATCCACTTATACTTTAATATACTATTTCATCTAATGCATTTTCGATAATAGTGAAATAGAAAATAAAGGTCATTGTACGGAAAATAATGTCTTGGGAGCAACTTTATATTTATAAATTTTTTATCTTTTACGTACTCTGCATAATTTATCACTTCTTGAATTGGGTCAGGTCATTTCTTCAAAGCTAGATTCCAGAAATTATATTCCAATCAACAGAAAAGATTAACTTCAGTTTACTGATATCAAAAATCTCCCACAAGACTCCCAATATAATTAGACAAAAAAAAAACAAACTCATCAAATATATCTTGTTTATTATTTATTTTTACTGAAAAATATTTATTTTTGCAAACAGTTGGAAAAACGCTCATGATGTCGTATCGTTTGGTGCAATTGTTTATCGAAGTTTTCCTCAATCAACTTTTTATATGGTTTATGATGGAATTTTGTCATATATATTATATATCGAGTGATATATGATATGAGAATGATAAAATGTATACATAGATTAATACTTACTTGGCGAAAAATGGAAGTCACCTGTATCACAACGTGAACGTGGAAGAATATTCCGAGGTAGAATTGAACGTTAACCTGTGCTAAAGTTCTCTTGAAGTGTTGCCGAGAGAATAAATAAGTTGATATCATAATTTATGATGTGGTGAATGAATATGGATTATGTGAAATGAATATAATATGTATAAATGAATTGAGAATTGGTTTATATACAAAGTTATGAGCTTGGTAATGGGAAGTCGATGGATAGGTGATGAACAGTTGCACAGTAAATAATTTCATTTGTATTCAGTAGATAGTTTAAAAGGAATCATGAGGTTAATAGAGGCTTGACTTGATTAAAATTTCATTAATACCTATTCACTTGAAATGCAAAAGAGAACATTGGCGGAGAGAAAATATTTGTGTGGAAGAGAGGTCTGAATTGTTGATTAGAAATTTGAATAATAATGGGATTGAAGATTTGTGTCCTAACCGAATTGTTGGGCACAGCCATTTTTCAATAGATGGGGTGAATAGGAGGCGCGATCGGATATCTAACATCTTCAAATTGATAATTGACAATAGATCGATCCATTTTGGCGTAATTGCAGGTTTTTTTCTCATGTGTTTTGAATTTCGTTTAAAAATTGGTTGCCATGATATGGATAGAATCGTAATTTGAAATAAATGTATTTTTTCGGTTGCGTTCGGAATTATTTATTGCGAATTTGCAGGAAAACGCCTGAATACTCTGCCTAGCTAACAGCCCTCTGATTTCATACTTCTGGAAAAATATTTCTTGTGTTGATTAGTCAACCACCTAGATCCTGCTGCCTAGCCAACAGCACCCAAATTCAATTAAATTATTGCGATTAATTCAAAAGTTTGATTTTGAAAGATGGTATGTTAAGTTTTGTGGTAGTATTTGAGACATGGAAGTCACATCATGATTTTTTTTATTTTTTCAAAAATAATATAAAAAACTATTTTCTTCACGTCCATTTCAAAGAATGTCTTGCGTTCTTTTTCGAAATATTTTTGTTTTTGTTTATTTTGGGTTAAGTGCCGTGTGAACAAATATTTTATTTTATCTGTCAGATTTTTTAATGAGTTTTTGTTTGAAATAGGGCAAAATAATGCAACTGGACAATGACATTTTGATTGTGTCTCACTTAAATTTTCTTGTAATTAAAAATGTTTATATTTTTTTTGTGGAATGAACATTGTTTTCGAAAATAAATATGGAAAACATGTAATATAAGCTATGTAGGGGGTGATCTGGTTTCTACGTATGCTAAGGACGTTTATTGTTTTTGGCGGGTTTATGAGTCGACCAGACTTCTGCCGTTTGAAGCAAAGGCAACTAAGGAACCAATGATAACAGGAAAGGAGCACTCGCGCAGTGAAATAATGAGCACTGGAAGATGAGTGAAATACTGAATAAACCTTCTATTCACTACTTTTACATAGATTTTTTAAGAAAAGGGAAAAAGTACTTGGCGCGGTTACCATACGCCTTTCGTCGTCAACTGTCAATGTTTACTGCTGGTAGCCGTGTCTATTGTCCCGGTGGCGGTTACCAGGGGTGGAGAATGGTGGCTAAGCCTCTCGTTACAGCCTTCCCCTTTGGATCACTCCCACGTCTCGGGGAGTGAGACCAGAAATCACTTGTGAGAACGTGGGCGGCCTTTTCTAACACTCTCGGTGGGTTCGTGTGGATCAGGTCTGAACATAACATACCCCCTACCATCTCTGAAACGCCTGGGAATTCGTTTCTGACGTTCTGGTCTGGATGATGATTGGTGTGAGATGGCATGTGGGAACCGTTCATCGTCTCCAGGGGTTGTCGGATTTCTGCTGGGGCTGTTCCTTGGACGGCCTCTTCCTTGGATAGGGCGAACAGAAGTAGGGTCTGCAAGTACTACATCATCTATGAAATGTCGTAGAGCAGATACATGGAACTTTCCTACAGAAAAAGTTGGTTTATTTGTCGCGGTGATTTCGAACGAAGTAGAGGTAACTTGCTTCAAAATAATATAAGGTCCATCGCGACGCGGTGCAAATTTGGCGGTGAAACGGGCACTAGCTTTACTGAGGGTGTGTGTCTCTACTAGCACTTCATCACCCGCTCTGAAACAGTCTTGTTCACACAACCGATTATCTGCATATCGTTTCGCGGAATCTTGTTTGAGTTCATTAGTCTCCTTGGCACGGAGTAATGTTTCAACATGACTGAGGAGATAGGGTGTTATCTCGGGAATCACATTTCCACTGACAACAACAGCACGTAAGTCTTTATGTGCATCCATGGGCGTACGGAGTTCACGCGCGAAGTTTAAATAGGCCGGTGAGTACCCAGTTGCCAAATTGGGTACACTATTCATCGAAAAGCGAACAGTTGAAAGCATTTCGTCCCATTAAGTGTGGTCCTCTTCAACTAAAATTGAGAGTTGTACCTTAAGGTCGCGGTTTCGCCTCTCTTCAGGATTCGAAGACGGATGGTAAACAGGTGTGAGAGACTGATGTATACCGAGGCAGTATGTCACTTGTTGCATCACTCTGCTTACGAATTGTGATCCATTATCACTTATAATTCGCCTCGGAGTTCCAAATCTTAGGCAGATCTCATCAATAAGTATTCTAGCACAAGCTTCGGCCGTGGCATCACTCAATGCAAACAGCTCAATCCATTTTGTAGCAGTATCCTCAATTGCAAATATCCAACGATGGCCTTTATTGGTTTTAGGTAGTGGACCGACTAGATCCATTGCTAGGCTTTCGAAACGTTGAGTCAAGGCAGGGGTTTGTGTTAGGCCGGCTGGTTTTAGGTTGCTAGGTTTATACTTTTGGCAGGCCACGCAACGTCTTACATGGTTAGTTACACCTCTACGGAGTGTAGACCAGTAATATCTTAGAGCTATCCTCTGAATGGTCTTTTCAATTCCATAGTGACCGGCAAGTGGGTCATCATGACATTCCTTCAAGATGGTAGGCACTTTAGACTCGGGAATCACTAATTGTGCATCCTCAGTATCTACATCTTGATTATAGCGATAGAGTACTCCCTGGGAATGACGTAACCTCTGTCGGTATATTTATGGTAATCAACCTGTTCCGGGTCGCTAGCTTCAAAGCAACTAATGATGTTCTCAAGGTTAGGGTCGCCAGCTGCTCCTCTCGCAGGGTTTCTCCACTAGTTCTAGGCACATCTATCGCAATGGTACAAATTTCGCAATCTCTTTCGATAGATGGGTCGCAGGGGGTCTGGAGAGCATATCCGCAATCCGGTTCGATTTTCCAGGAATATACTCAATTCTCAGGTCCTAGCCTTGTAATTCCAGAGCCCATCTTGCTAATCGTCCTTTAGGAGATCGTAGGGACATTAGCCACCTCAGAGGCTGATGATCAGTTTTGATGATAATTGGTGATTTTCGACGTATCCTCGAAATTTTTCAATGGCATAAACAATAGCCAGAGCTTCTCGTTCGGTGGTCGTATAATTACGTTCCGCAGGGGTAATGAGGCGACTGGCATATTCAACCGGTCTTTCATCCGTTCCCTCCCCCTGAAGGAGACATGCGCCAAGTGCATAAGAACTGGCATCCGTTTTCAATGTGAACGGCTCCGTGAAATCCACTTGACGTAATATAGGTGAAGAGGTTAACAGTTCCTTCAGTTTTAGGAAGGCTTGCTGCTGAGCAGTATCCCATGCGAATTTGGTATCCTTTTTTGTGAGGTCAGATAGGGGCTTGGATACTTCGGAAAAATTCGGAACGAATCGTCTAAACCAGCTACAAGTTTGCAAAAATGATAGCACGTGTTTAACATTCCTAGGGGGACACATACGGCTAATGGCCGATATTTTATCTGGATTGGGGGCGATTCCAGCAGGTGTTATGAGTCTTTGGAACGTTGCAGGCGCGTTCCTGAGCCCGAAAGCCATCCGATTGAAGCAAAAGATACTGAAAGGTGTTATAAATGCGGTTTTATCACGATATGATTCACGTATAGATACTTGGTGATATCCACTTTTCAAGTCAAGCGTGGACATAAAAACAGTTCTGGTGGCGGCGTGCATTAGGTCATCCATTCTTGGGAGGGGATACCTATCCGGCACGGTAACACTATTCAAGCAGCGGTAATCCACGCACATCCTGAAGGTACCATCTTTTTTGGTGACCAATACGGTAGGGGCAGCATAGGGTGAATCGCATTCCTCTATTATTTCTTTTTCTAGCAAAGACTTAACCTCTGATTTCAAAACATCCATTTTCTGAAGTGACATTCGGTAAGGGGGTACCGCAATTGGCGTTTCGCTGGTTGAATTTATGCAATGCTCAGCGAAAGGAGTAGGTACATTATTTTCTTCGAAGACTTCTCTGTGTTCCTCTGAAATGGCTTGGAGTTGAGTGCGTTCGATTTCGTCGAATTGGACCGCTTCGTCTTTTCTCAAAGTTAAGTCAAGGAGATTGATAGAAGCATCATTTTCAGAATTATCTTCCGAATAGAAATCATACTGAAGATCAGGATTATCACAAAATTGGAATTTCATTCGTGGAATATTGATAACAAGGTTGGCGTTTGCCAGAAAATCCACACCAAGTGAAGTTTTCGACGAAGTGTGTTCAGGGAAGGCTACAACAGTAGTTCGTATAACTCTCTCTGAGAGAATAACAGGGCAAGTGAAGACTCGTGCAAGAACTAACCGTGCTTCGCCATCCGCCAATACTAAAGTCATCTCTTTTTCATGGAAATCAACATTTTTGTCGAGTAAATGGCGATAAAGCCGGCTGCCTGCGATACTACACTTGGCACCGGTGTCCACATACGCATATCCATGGAAGTCTAAAACAGTCAGAGGCAATAAGGGCCTTTTATTGAAACTATCAGTTGTCGTCATAAGAAGTTCGACAGAAGAAGAAGCAGTTCCCGAAGGAATTGAATGACATGTCATTTTGCAGTTTGGACAATTAGTTCTCACATATCCTGGAGTGTTACATCCGTAACAAACGATAGCAGAGTTTTGAACCGGTCGACTGCTAGTACCAGGTCCAGTCAACGATGTGTTTTCTCTCTCAGGTTGTGCTTGGGCAGTTGAAAATTTTCGACATTCCGATTGTACATGTCCAAAGTGTTTACAAAACGTACACTTAGGTCTAAACCTGTTAGAACTAGTATTACTGTGATCCATATTTGACTTTGAAGAGTTTTGTTTGGTATTTGCATCTTATTCAGCAAGATAATCTTCTATGGCCCTAGCTTTATCTATAAGGACATCGAAAGTTGTTACGTCTGAGCGTGGTAAACGCTCTCTTAATTTGAAATGAAGCTGTATATCATGTCGATTTTGTCGCTTTCATGCAAAACAGGAGTGTCAGGTGAATGGGACAATAAAGCTCTACAATTATTGACAGAAACATCTGTCCGCTCCTTCTCTCCCTGTTCCTTGGAAAAAATTTCGCGAAAGATTTTGGGAGCAGATTTTTTTCCCCATACGCATGTCTCAAAGCGGTGAGAAAGTCAGCCCAGGTGATTACAGACGATTTGGTTCCTTGCCACCAAACAGCTGCGTGACTATCTAGCAACATGGGTAATCCCTTCAACGCATTAAAATCTGTTATATTACCGCATTCTTTGTACACAGTGATAGCGCTTATAAATGCATCAACGTCCTCGTCCTTGCGCCCTGCAAATCTACTACTACATTTAGCAAAGTTACCTGAATTTGCTGTGGGGTTTTGTTGAGTACTACCTACTACCATTTTCCTCATTCCAGCAAGGAGCTGCTGAATTTGGTCAAGAGTCATCACTACGTTTGTCATGTCGGAGTTTTCGTCACTAGGTACGTAATTACGGAGTTTTTCACGATATGGCATCCGTATACACAGTTAAACGAGTGAGGACGAATCGCTTGCACAAAATCCGATATAATGTTCACTTCTTTCAAAGTCTTTGGAAGTGTCACCAAAAATTTAATCTGGCAACTACGCGAACCAAAAGTTCACGAGGATCCCGGAAAGTTTTGAGAACTGGCAACGCCGCAAACAACGCACACGCGAATCGAATGTTAATGGTTCCGGGTTGAGGTTATGTATTCACTTCGATTGAATAATAACAAATATAGTCTGAAAATACTCACGAACACTTTTAAAACACAATCCTTTTTGATACGGCCTAAAGTTGGAGCACCAATTTGTAGGGGGTGATCTGGTTTCTACGTATGCTAAGGACGTTTATTGTTTTTGGCGTGTTTATGAGTCGACCAGACTTCTGCCGTTTAAAGCAAAGGCAACTAAGGAACCATTGATAACAGGAAAGGAGCACTCGCGCAGTGAAATAATGAGCACTGGAAGATGAGTGGAATACTGAATAAACTTTTATTCACTACTTTTACATATATTTTTTAAGAAAAGGGAAAAAGTACTTGACGCGGTAACCATACGCCTTTCGTCGTCAACTGTCAATGTTTACTGCTGGTAGCCGTGTCTATCGTCCCGGTGGCGGTTACCAGGGGTGGAGAATGGTGGCTAAGCCTCTCGTTACAGCTACTTCCAGAGATTAATAAAATATATTGAATAGAACTTAAATATTTTTAGGATTTTTTAAATAGTTTGAGGTTATTAATACTGTCAGTTTTCTACGATGAATTATATTTGTCCCTCATAATTGATAATTCAACTAGTTTTTCAAGAATACTGCAAATGATTTCTTGTTTCATGTAACTCCGATATTGCGGAGGCTAGTTGGGGCATCAGGCACTGACACAACTAGAAGGAATGGCCCATCTCCAGAAACCTACCAAAGCAGTACACCATCCCAGTTATCCGACTGCAAACAATGAACTCTCCAAGGTAGGCATCCGCCCCCTGTACAGAAAAAATGTTTCATTGAATCAAAATATTGAAACAGTGAGCTAGTACAAGAAGAGGAACATTTCAGATCCATTGCAGAACCTGATTGACGTAGTTCGAAAGGACCCCAGATCATGGCACCCTGTAGTAGCAGGCCGCTGAGATATAACATTGAAGCACATTTGAAATTATTCACACTTCAACCACCAAAAACATATTCGGTGCAGCATTCATATACATTTTCGGATGAAATGGAGATCCCAAAACGTGCAAAGTCAGCTATTCCCAATTCCCAACTAGAAACCAAATACAAACAATTTACAGTTGTTAAACATTTGTCATCTCGTCATTCGCTTCCGTCAGTTTCGGAAGCAGTCACCACTCGTCCAGCAAACCATTTTGGTGTACAGCCGTCTTCCGTTAGGCAGGATCCCTGAATGTACTATGTGGGGGTTCAACCATATATATATTGAGAACGAATATTGATAATAAAGATAGCAAATGTGAAGCCAAAACAATTGAAGTGTGACCATCGCTCGAACTCTTTCTAATCGGCAACGTTGAATTGATGCGCTTGTGCGAAAATGGAGGCGTGACATGTATTGGTTGATGTTCGGTTACCACTGCCAATGTGACAAGGAAAGACATATGTAACCCGACTTCATTTTCAGTGCATTGCTCTCATGGCCAGTTATCAATATTTGTAGTTAATAAATATATGGGTACAGCCAAGAAGATATAGAAAGGAGGCGAAATGTCCATAAGCGCCTGTTGGCAGAAATATGACGTAGCTGCGGGGCAAAGTTACGGTTATTATGAGAACTAGTCGCGTTTCGATATTCCAATTCCGCCAAAATTTAAATACTTTCAACTTTCGTGCGAAAAAGTTGTTATGTTATTATTAAGTCAACTGGGAATGCTGAAAAACTTTCACGAGATAATGGGTGGAAATTACATTATTTATGAATTTATGAACGGTTAGTACAAAAAGTTGTAGTATCGGAACGCACCAATTGATTGGTTTGTTTGAAGTTTGTAGACGATGTGGTTACTTGATTATTATCGTTTCGGACGTCCATCGTCTTAATGTATTTAAAAGGTTTTCACGACGTTCCGAATGCTTGTATCTGCAATCGTCTTCAGGTGGATACTATATTCAGTATTCACCTGAAGACGATTGCAGATACAAGCATGCAAAACGTCGTGAAAACCTTTTAAATACATCAAGACGATGGACGTCCGAAACGATAGTAATCAAATTGATTGGTTTGTTTTACCGCTTGAAGATTTCGATAATTTGAATTTGAATTTTGAGTCAATAATTAATAATTATTCAAACCCTTATATCTTTAGATATGATAATTTTAAAGTGGCGTAATGAAATCCGAAATGATTTAAAATGTGGCTGAAATATTTTTTTGGTTTAAAATCATAAGATGCCTGGAATCAAACGTGTTTTTTTAAACTGTTCCAATATATCCCTTATAAAAGACATTATATTTAACCAGTTTCCTAGGGACAAAAAAATTTGGCTGAAGAATTGTGAATTGAAGGCCTCAGTTAGGTAGTGTAGTGTTCATTTTGAGTCGGAGGATTACGAAAGACACCTATTTTCTGAATTATATTGAGTGCCAAAAGAAGGAAATGTCTCAAATCTTCTGCTGTTCCAAAAACTATGTTATTGTCTGGTAGTATGCAGAAACTTCCACACAGCCACAAAGAAAATTGAAGACACAAATTTGCAAGGAAGAAGTGAACATACATTCCAATGATTATATGTATCTCAACCTCATTACAAACCATTCGATTACGATCATACAGGGAAGAATGTAGAAATGGTACTACGGAAAATTAAAAGATTCAAAAAGTTAGTTCTGCCAGACATAACCTCTGATGTCACAGATCACAATTTTTTATGTGAAGGTGTTCTGCTAAGTGATGTTGACTTTTGGATGGACGATGATTTAGGAGATCCAAAATAATCTGCTGGGCAGATGTAAATTCCCATATTTCCAATTTATATAACTGTGATTGGGCTAGTAGACGAATATTCATATATTATAATGTAATTACAAATATCTTGAATTTTTCATCACATCTTCAAGTGTTTGAATTTCGCGTTAGTGTGACGTAGCTACGGGGCAAATCACTCGGATAGCCGAGTACGTCCGAACCTTCCGACTTCCTATTTTGCCTCCTTTCTATATCTTCTTAGGTACAACGGCTTCGACTTCAGTAACATCGCTCGAAGCCAGAATAAGAAGAAGCAGACCCAACACCAAGAGATGGAGCTACGAAACACATTGTATGGAGACGATAGATATTATACGAGACTTATGTGACCAGCGCTGGACTTACCATTTTACGTGCCACGTGAGAACTCTGATAAATGTTTCTTTTTTATTATTATGCTTCAATTTCTTGTTTAATTCTATTTTTATTGATTTTTTTCGTACCACATGATAATGTCGCTAGTTTTTTTCCTTTTTTAAAGCTGATCAATTTGGATATAATTGAATATAGAATTAAAATTTTCCATAAATCATTCATTTATTTGAAACTCACCATCCTGCGATATATTATTGAAATACAGTATTTTCTGTGAATTCAGAGTTCAACGCCACTCATTAAACAGGGATTGGGTTTCAATCCGGTATTGCATTCATTGATAGCAAGAACGCTGATTCTGCAAGTTGGCGATATTTTTCCTATAAATGAAAGTGTTTGTTTTTATCCGGGCTGTTGGTTTGTTATCTGCTGGTTGCTCTTGGTATGCTTGACTTCACAAGTGGTCTTTTGAAAGTTTCATCATGATGACACATTTCATCCCCATGGCGATGGTAATAATGTAAGTGTTATTCTCATGTACATTCCCTTATTGTTTCTTAACCAGTTTACCGATTTTTTCATTGTTCACTTCACTTAGTATTTTTGTATTCACCATTATGTATTTTTTGTCTCCTTATATTTTTAATAATCACAATAGCTTTCACGTCCCTTTTTTCGTTTCACTATACCAGGGTGGACACAATCACAGAAGTGGAATGTTTCAACCTCTCGCAAGCCAAGCAATATAATTATTGGACACTCTATACATTTAGGGGGCCAGGGTCTCCCCAAGCAGGGCGTGACAATATCCACATATTGAAACTAATTCTGCCTCCTCGGCTAACGTTAACTGTCTTGGAGGAGGCATTTGAATTTCAAATATACATAATATTTCCATTATTTTAGTAGGAATTCATGTTTGTCCATTAATTTATACAGTTTTTTGATAAATATTTAAAATAAAAATTTTGCAATTTAAATTGGAGTTTTTCAATATGCAATTATTATAACTACGTTTCCACCTTCAAAAAGAATTTTTGCGAAATTTCAAAGTAATATTTGATATCGTTGCAACAAACATGAAGTTTGTGATTCCCTAAAAAATCTGAGTTAATGTTTGAAATATGCTCGAATTTGAACAGATTTATGCGAAAGTGATTTGATTTTGATTAATTTGTGAAAGTGTTTAGGGCGATTATGAAAAAAAGGTAAATTATTAATGTTTTTCAAATTTTTTTGAGGCTATGTTCCAATACTAAGGCATGATCGTTCATTCTACACAAATTTTCCCAATAACATTCTGCTGAATTTTCTACAATAAGGGTACTTTACTCTCGAACAATTTTTATATTTTTTGACCTACCCTGTATGATATTTGACTCGATCTTAGTGCAACTTATATGATCATTGCACATGTATCAACTTCAGGCTATATTTGTATTTTGGTTGTGCAATTAATTTGAAGAATGTCCATATGTTGCACACTTGGATACCACACCGTATATACGCTGGCAAAACCTGCAATGCCCCGCATGATTGAAGTGTTTTGATAGAGAGGTAAATACGTCCAGCATTGGAAGAACTGAGGCATATATACATCGAGGACTAGGTTTATTCCGTTGTAGCGCAAAATGAATGACCTCGTGGAAGATCTATTGCTGGGTTGACCCTAGCTGGATTCAAAGATGCAATGATCGACTTTGCAAGGCGCACCATCTACGTTGGAAAAATACCTCGACAAATGATCTTCTGGGCCGAAGAAATCATATGTCTCCAAAGGAATATCCACTCTCCCAGGTTAAGTAAGGGCAGTTACCAGAAGATAGGGTAGATATCTTCGAACTCCTGGCAAAGAAACATAAAAACCTCGGTCATTTCATCACCAAGACAATGAATGAGCAGGTGCTAGCTATTGGAAATTCTTGTCGGCCAAATACAGGGACGTAGAAGGCGTGTTAGGTACCGTGAGTTGGCTAAAAGAGTTCATTTCTAATCTCGTTGTGTTAGAAGCTCCTCTGAAAGACTCCATTCGAAAATTAAGGAAATGGTGTTGAATCCAATGGCATTGGTTAGACCAGACTTCAGTCTGTCGTTTGTGTGAAAAATGAATTGGGTATGGTGACAGAAAGATCATCCCGCACGCGAGTGCTGAGCTGAAGGTAGCTGAACTTTACTTTCATGTTGAGGAGGCTGAATGTCTAGCGATCGTGTAAGCTCTCAAGCGCTATCGGCAATTCTTGGAGAATGGGCATTTCACCCTTTGTACTGATAGCAAGGCACTAACTTGGCTGAAAAAGTTTTGTGACACGAAATAAAAACTGACCAAGTGGGCAGGAATATACTTTTACGGTGGAACAGTCGTGGGTTCCCAGAATCACCTAGCTGATTTTCTGTCACAAAATCCTAAAGGAGAACACCGTGAAAACTGAGACTTGGATATGGAGCGAATGGTGACTTCGAGATTGATAACTGCTCAAACTGCTAGGAAATTGTTTTCTTCAGTCATAGAACTTCGACAGGACATAATGTCATACTTTCACGACATCCTACGGTGGGTCATCTGTGGTAGGCTAAAACAATACGCGGTATTACTCAACATTATTGGTTGACCAATTCAGGGGCAAATGTTGATGTATGCCTAGTGTGTCAGAGCACGGAAGCGAGACGTCATCAGCCTAGAGTCATCTTGCAACCTCAATAGGCCAGACCATCTCACTAGACTAGCTCTATGGTAAATCTGAATATGGAAATGTTCGATAGTTAAGGAACCCCGGGTGAATATGGAAATATCATCTCGGACAGGTAAAAGCCACCCGCAATGCCGTAGGTGAGAAAATCGTCAAATTCCTCGATCTAAAAATTATGGCCAGATGGGACTGCCCAGAAGCATCATCTCGGACAAGCCATGATTTGAACAAGTGACTTGCTCTCCTAATTTCAGAAAATAGAATATTCATCACCAGCAGAGCAATCATGAAAGTGAGTACAGAACTCCTACGAACTAACTTCGGAATCTTAATGAAGACAATGGAAATCCATTTGGCAACCACTGTCTATTGCTGAAACAACAAAAATACGCACCTAGGAAACCACAGCATAATTTCTATTGGGGTTTATCCCTCCTCGTCCAGTGGAATATTTCGCCTGGAAGTCGGACTCGAATCGAACGCGCAAATCTCTGACAAGCGGTTTAACCCAATATTAGGTATAGGACGAGGTGCTCATGGAAAATTTCGCCTAAGGCAATTTCGATCCCAACAGTAACGATAATTTTTGATCAGAATACCTATGAGATTTCCGCCCATTCAGAAAAGAGGTTTTGCCAGGTTCGAAGCTGGATGAGACAGACCCTCCGGTTGAGGCTCTAACCAATTCTCCTCTGCGAAAGATGGCCCAAAACAGAAGATCCCCTAAAAAGTCGTTCCTTCGATAGTTCCCACACATGCGACGCAATGGTATGAGTTGATTGACTAGGCTAGGCCTAGAAGGCAGGCCCACTGCCTAGCGGAGGGCGAAACGCAGTTAGGACTTCTAGAAATGCTAGTTTGAGTACGTCATCTTCCAATCCTGTTTGGGTTGCTCTAGCCTCTACTTCAGTCTCTATGGACCCACCTATCCTGAGAAGAACTCCGTGAATAGTGAATAGCCAAGGAAGTTGAAATAGACTCCGATGTGGGAATTAATACACAGACACGCATGTGTCCCCCATATCCCTTATTGCATATGAAAGAATCCCCAGTAATCTACCAGATGGTCTAAACCTGAGGATGGTGATTCGGATGACGGAGACGTATTGATCAGTCAGATCGAATCAAATCAGATCAAATTTAATTGAGTCCGTTTCCTATTTACAAAAAACAGATTAACGAGTCACAAAAAAAAACATCTTTGTATGAAGATAAAGTAATAAATCGATAAAAAATTTAAAAATGACAAAACAGAACATTCATGTTTGAGAAGAACAAAAAAGTAAAACAGATAAAATATATGATTAAATTACCATGAATGTAGTTTTCGAACTGTTTTACATTGTGAAAGCATCCCTTTATTAGGAGTTTTTTTAGACGACATTTGAAAACCTCTACGCATTTCGAGCTCTTCAAGGAAGAAGGCAGTTTATTGAAGGAGCGACTACCCGCAGTAATCGGCGGTTTTTTTTGGAAAGAGTGTTTTGCCATATTTACTAATATATTGTTTTTATTTCTCGTATTATATCCGTGTGTATCGCTGTGTTTATCAAAATTGTTTTGTTGTTATAAATGAATGTCAATAGTTCCATTATATATATATATATATATATATATATATATATATGTATATATATATAGATGGTACTGTGAGAATACCATAATTTATAAAAGTATCTCTGCAAAAGGTTTTGTATGGCAGTCCGAAAATACGCCGAATGATTCGTTTTTGTAAAATAAATACTCGTTTCGTTTCAGAGGCTTGGCCCCATACAACGATACTGTATGATATCGCTGAATAAGCGAGAGCATAGTACACATTCAATAGAGATTCGAAATCTAACATATTTTTCAGAGTCAATATTACATAGTAGCATTTGTTTAGCTTACTACACATGCTATCTAATTGTTTTTCCCAAGAAAGATTGCAATCTATCTGTGTGCCTAGAAATTTCGTGTTTTTGGATAATTCAACTGAACGCCCCTCAAATGAGATATGTGGGATTTTTGGTGTTCTGTATTCGTTGTAGAACTCAATGAACACTGTTTTTGTTGTGGTTTATAATGAGCCTATTTTTGGAGCACTAATCTGATAGTATAGTGTCGATTTTTTGTTTTAATGTTGTTTGCGATGCATCCAAGACAATTATGCAGATGTCATCAGCATACATCAAGACTTTTTCCTCAGTTATATGATGTGGAAGATCGTTAATAAAAATCAAGAAAATTAAGGGCCCAAGGACGCTTCCTTGGGGAGTTCCGACATCGTTTTCAAATTCGTCCGAAGTGACTTCATAAATTTTTACCATTAATTTTCTGCGCTCTAAGAATGAAGTGAACCAATTATTTATGAAGCCCCAAATTCCCAGTGGACCTCTCATTGGGCAATTGATGAATTCTTTCAATTATTTCATTTTCGTAAACGGGGACAAAGAGAAAAGAATCACGTGTGGCTCCCCCTGTAGTGCAATTGAACGATCGTTCTGAGCCGAAGTGGTGAGTGATTTTCTCGTTGATTACGGTTGACAAATATATTCCAAAAGTGGCGGCCATGATTTTTGGTTGTGTCATTGTTACACCGTTATATCAAATTTCTTCTACTTTACCCATATAACGCTTGCCTTTGGTCGAGTTAACGATATTCCATACTGTTTTAGTTTTATTATTGGATTCATTTATAATATTACCGTAATGTGTTTTTTTTTCTCTTGTTATTTGTTCGTCAACTTCTTTTCTCAGTTGTTTAAAGCGATTTGTTATATTTTCATCGAGCACTCTCTTACGCAGCCAGTCGATATCCCGGAGTTCTCTTCTTTATTTATGAAGTTGATGGGATAAATTCATTTTATTAGTTGTGGGAGTGTTTTTGAAAGTCCGACATTTTTTTATAAATGAACAGTTGAAACACCACATAAAATTCTCCAGGAAACTATCAATGTCTTTTGAATAGTCTGTGTCGAAATCAGTTCTAGAAAGATAATATAGGTACTCATTTATGGAGTTCTGATTAATATTTCTGCGACTGTAGCATTCGGAGTCAATGGGTTCTCAGGCCGTGGGAGTTGGCGACAGGCTATTTGTCCATGGTGATCCGAAAGTCCTGGATAAAAAATTTTCGTCTGGGTAAGATGTGGCATATTCGTTACAACATAATCTATGGAGGACTGAATGGTGGATGTTGCCGTTGTGAAAATCCGGGTATTCTCGGTGATTAATGAAGTCATCTCATAGGAATTGAAAAGGTCAAATAACATTTTCGATTCTGTGCTGTTGCTGTATTGATGTTTGTTGAGATCACCGCATAGGAGAACGCAATTACAATTTTTGAATGCAATAGAAAGAGCTTCCGACAACCGGTTGAAGAAAATGTCAAGTTCATCAATATCATTTGATGGGGGTCTGTAAACATCAATAATGCAATTCCTTGGCAGAACATTCAGAAATTATTTCTAATGGAAGAATGTTGATGAAATTAGCTGGTTTGCAGGAGGAAACAATATCACTTTCACATAAAATAGCTGAACCATCATGTATATGATCATTTCTACTGCAGTGACTTAATATATTATAATTGTTGATATGCAAATTTTCCGTATGCAAATTTTTGAGACAGTGTTCACTGAACAATAAAAAGGAAAATGATTTATCATTGATGAAACCTTCAAATTGAGTTTATTTGAGATGCACTACAGTACATGTTAATGCTGAAAACACTGAATGAATCTGCGTCAAATTCTTGGTCACGTGAGGATAAGTCTCTGAGAGCTAAGGGTTCTTGTGGTGGTCGCCTGCCAGCGGGTTTTTTGGAAAGGTGAAGCGACGCACAGCACACTCGTGGGGCCATATTTCGGGATCATAGACTTTACTAACTTCTGTCATTGGAAATGACATCTTGAAGGAAGATGTATCATCAACCCTTTTAGTTAGTTTTTCACATGTAAATTTGATACTAGGTGCAGTTTTTTTCAAATAATCACTGAGTGATTCAGCAGATTCATCAGAAAACATCCTGTAGATATGAAGAAAGCCTTATTTTGGTACAGTTTTTCAATCGACGAAACCAAAAAGGAGGAGGTTTTCTAGTCGACGCGTTTTTTTTATATATGACCACGCATAACTTTTTACTAAGACGTCCGATTCCGATCATTCTTTTTTCAGTGGATAGGGTGTACTTTGGAATTGGTCCCATTCGGATTAGTAAGATGAAATCTACCCCTAAGGGTAGCAAAATGAAGGATATTGATCACTCACCCTCTGAATTCTGATCCGTTAACCGATTCTATCAGGCATAACTTTGTACTGGATTCTTCGATTTGGATGTTTTTTTTTATTAGATAGAGTATACCTCTATTAATGTCGAGGGTCTCCCTGCCAGCAAGGAAGAACTGCTGCAGGATCTATGTCGAGAACACAACTGTGACGTTCTGTCCATGCAGGAGACCCATAGAGATAGCAACCAAAAGCGAACAGAAATCCAAAGCATGCGATTGGTAGCTGAGAGATCACACCCACAATACGGTAGCTCAGTTTTCGTCAAACCTGACATCAAGATAGTTTCAACTACCATCATGGAGACAAACGATGTGGAGGTAGTGACTGTGGAACTGAGCGACTGCACGGTAACATCGGTGTATAAACCACCAGGGAAAGATTTTGTTGGTGAAGAACTCAAAGGTTTTTATAAAAACAGGATCAACTTCGTCATCGGGGACTTCAACAGCCACAGCAGCATATGGGGGTACCCAAATGATTATAGGAATGGTGAAGCTGTGATACGGTGGGCCGAGTCAAACAAACTGGCCCTCCTACATGACAATAAACAACCAGCCTCGTTTCACAGCCGCAGGTGGCGCAGGGGATATAACCCAGACCTGTTGTTCGTGAGTGAGCGAATAACCCCTCAGTGTCTGAAAGCTATTTGTTCACCAATACCAAACACACAACATCGACCAATAATGTGTCAAGTTATTGCCGCGGTCCAACCACAGAAAACAAAATTTAGGCGACGATACAACTTCAGGAAAGCCAACTGGACACTCTTTCAGAAAATACTGGAAGATGCAGTCACTGAAATAACACCAACACCTCACCACTATAATGAATTTGTGGAGGCCGTAAAAAAGTGCTCCAGACAATCAATTCCAAGAGGATGCAGAACAAATTACGTTCAGGACCTGTCCCCGGAAACAGCGGAAAAACTGCAGCAATACCTGGAGCTATTCGACACTGACTCTATGGGCGAGAACACTATAAGAGCCGGACAAGACCTAATTGATTCCTTAGCAGAAAACAAGAGAGAGAGAGATGGATCAAACTAATCGAGGAACTTGACATGAGTAGAAGTAGCCTTAAGGCCTGGAGACTGCTACAGCGCCTTAGCAACGATCCAACCCACACAACGCAGTTTGCCAATGTCTCAGCAAATCAAATAGCAAAACAGCTCACGGAAAACGGTAAGCCCGAACACTGAATTCCCAAAGCCGAAACAAGGATCCTTAGCAGACCGGAGGAGGAAACAGCAACCCTCTCTAGTACATTCACAATGGAGGAACTAAATACAGCTATCAACAGATGTAAAACACGTAAAGCGGCGGGCCTGGATGACCTTCGCACGGAGCAAATAAAACATTTGGAACAAGGGCAAGGCAATGGCTGCTGGAAATGTTCAACAACTGCCTAGAATCTGGACAAATACCAAGCATATGGCGAAAAGTCAAGGTAATAGCAATCCCCAAACCAGGTATGGAACTTGGTGACCCTTAGAACTACCAACCCATCTCCCTCCTGTGTCAGATCTACGAAATTTTCGAGAGGATCATACATAACCGGTTAACAGAGGTCATAGAACCCCTCCTCATTCCACAACAGGCTGGCTTCCACCCTGGAAAATGTTGCATCACACAGGCACTCAATCTGACGCAGTTCATTGAGGATGGGTAACAAAAGCGCAAAGTTACAGGAGTAGTCTTTATAGATTTAACGGCAGCATACGACACTATCAACCTTCGGATGTTAATGCGGAAAGTCTTCTAGATAACCAAAGATTTTAAGCTCAAAAACATCATAAGGAGCTTGCTCCAGAATCGTATGTTCTATGTGGATTTCCAGGGAAAGCAGAGTAGGTGGCGCAACCAAAAGAACGGTCTACCACAGGGCAGCATGCTGGCTCCCACCCTATTTAATATATATACTAACGACCAACCGCTTCCCCTCGAAACTAACAGCTACATCTATGCTGATGACCGAGCAATAGCTGCGCAGGGAAACAATTTCGAAGACATTGAACAAAGTCTAACTGAGGTATTGGAAGAACTGAACCGATACTACAATAAAAACCAGCTAAGGCCAAACCCAGCAAAAACTCAAGTATGCGCCTTCCACCTCCGCAACTAACAGGCATCTAGAAAGCTGCGGATAAGGTGGAATGGAATACTACTAGAGCACTGCCCAAACCCAAAATATCTCGGAGTCACCTTAGACAGGACCCTAACCTATAAACAACACTGTAGGAACACTAAACTGAAAGTGAGCGGGAGGAACAACATCCTAAGGAAGATATCAGGTAGCTCTTGGGGTGCCAGTCCAAGTGTCGTCAAAACCACCGCATTGGCCCTATGCTACTCGGCCGGGTATGTTGATGTTGCGCTGAATGAGAGTT
Organism: Gonioctena quinquepunctata; assembly: GCA_018342105.1. Classification (NCBI taxonomy): domain Eukaryota; kingdom Metazoa; phylum Arthropoda; class Insecta; order Coleoptera; family Chrysomelidae; genus Gonioctena; species Gonioctena quinquepunctata. The sequence goes on along the minus strand of JAFIRS010003804.1, from coordinate 91,649 downwards.
GTAGACTCATTACAGGATGCCTGAAATCCACCCCCTTGGATAGAGTTTACCATCTGGCGGGGGTAGCCCCGCCTGCTGCCCGAAGAGAAGCTGCAGCCTATAAGGAAAGACTTAAATCGTTAACTCTATATGGCCTGCAACCAGCATACCAGAGACTAAAGTCAAGAAATAGCTTCCCAACAACCACCGCAGATTTCCAGGAACAAACGAACAAGTCTAGGATCGATTTTTGGAAAGCCACCAAAGACCAACATTGGATGACTCCATCCAAAAACCTAGCTGCTGGGAGAGAGGAGAGTTAGGAGGTCTGGAAATCTCTGAATAGACTCCGAACCGGAACTGCAAGAGCTAGGGTCACCCTGAACAAATGGGGATACCCAGTGAGCTCCACCCTATGCGATTGTGGCGCCCCCCAGACGACTTCACACATGTACGAATGCCCGCTGTGCCCCACCCAATGCACCCACGAAGATCTGATGTCAGCTCTACCAAACGCAATTGACGTCGCCCAATACTGGGCAAGACATACTTAGTTTGATTAATTTAACAATATCTGTATACCTAACCGCTTATTTACCTTTATGGACTGTGAGTTATATATAATGTAAGATGCTTCTGACTCGAATAAATGAAAAACCTCATAGTTGATCATATTTGGATTTCGAATGGAATCATCCACCCTTACGGGTAGAAAAATAGGGGATAATTGATTTTTCACTTGTGAACATTGGCACACATATGTAGTTGACAATGACCGATTGCTATTGTCATTATTTTTGTTCTCCTACATGCGTTACAATCATTATATTCTATGAGAGGATGGAATGATATACAAAGTAATGAAATAAACTAACCAGAACAACAAATAGTAAAAGTAGATAATCATATTATTCAACTGGTAATAGTTGAAGTAAGGTGGGTAAGTAAGTATTTTGGAAGTAATCAAAAAACAAGTAGGTAGTAATTAGTAGATTTCAGCTAAAAAAAATTGAAAAATGAAAACTTTTCAACAAAAAATTAAACCGACGAAATACGGAACTGAGAAGTAAAAAATGAAGTAAACTTTCTCAGTCTCAATTACTAAGCTCCTAAACTAATGTTAGTAACTAATTTTGAGTCGGCGCCAAACGAACAATCAACGAAGATCATTAAATTACTTCAAAAAAATTATCAGAATGTCACCGCGCAACTCAAATCCATCATTTTACGCCTTACCTAATTCATTTGCTTGTTTGTTTGCCAAAATTAGTTACTTACATTAGTTTAGGAGCTTAGTTATTGAGACTGAGAGGGTTTATTTTATTTTTTACTCTTTAGTTCCGTATTTCGTCGGTTTAATTTTTTTCTAAAAAGTTTTTATTTCTCCGGTTTTGTTTTTGCCATGACAATGTTTTGTTTACGCCTATGGCTATGTTGCTGGGTCAATGAACCTCTGGATGTTTTTACCTCAGGCATGTGCCCTGAAGATTATCTTGATTTTTTACTGTAGCATCTTTTTATTCAGAATATTGAATTGGCGGTTTCTGGCTGATGTTTTTGTAACTGCAGTATGATGGTGCTACAGTAGGATTTATAGGATTCTTTACTGGAGTGTTCGTGGAGGTAAATGAATTTGCCACTTGTGTACTAGATGACATAGGTATTATGGAGAGATTGTTTGTTTTGTAATAAATTAATAATGATTTCTTGGTCGCAGATGCTTTTTCAAGATGTGTAATTGGTTGTTTCAACATTTCACATTCCCGACTTACTGCTGTGTTCTTCATATTGCCAATGATGCACTCCTGACAGACATTGGGGAATGTCACTGCTCGAGTCATGGAAGGTTTCCGAATCGTCTTTGGACTTCTCACAGTGTTGTTTGATGAATTCTAGTTCATTGTTCACCGTTATTAAATTGCCGTTCTTTGTAGGCACTACTTTGTTCACAAATAGATTTAGTCAATTCATTCAGTTCCGTACAGATAAGTTTGTCCGACAAGTCAGCCATTTTGAACCAATCGTCGTCGTGGAAGCTATCCTACATTGAGGACTAGTGCTACAGCATAATATTTCACAGGTGGTAGTAGTAGTAGAGATTGTGTGAACCCCAGTGAGGGACTGTGTTCAAATGTCTCCAACAAACTGACTTCCTGAAAGTGAAAAAGTGCCAGAAAAATCGATAATTTTTCCTATTGTAAATTCCTATTCACACAACGGAAATCTCTTAGTATTTTAATATGCAAACTTTCTGGAGAAAGGACGATTTTGATCGTCATGTCTTATATTTCTTTCGATTTTCCCCCCAAAAAAATCTTGTTTGACGTAGATTGAAATGTTTTCTATCAGAAAATATAATACGTTTTCCGGGGGGAAAATCGGGGGAAATATAAGATAGTTCGTTTTTTCCAGTTCAAAAGGATGGCCAATTGAGAAAAAACACATGAAAGTAAAACTTTCCCAGAAGCCGTTCAAAAAACAAATATATTGACAAATGGTAAAACTATTTCATTCTTTTGATAACCTTGTTCTTCTGTGATACCTAGGGAATGGAAATCTCTCTCTTCACACTGAACAGTGAGCATACTCGTTCCGGCTTATTTGCTTAGCCAGTGAAAGATATCACAGGAAAAAATCACAAAATTATGGCACATAACGCTATAAGCTGAATGATTTCGAGGAACCGTATCCATAGTGAGCACAAGTACAGAATACTTCGCACACTATAACTCTTCCTTTCATAAAGAGGGTTACCAAATTCTAGAGCTACTAGAAAATAAACAGGCTGCGTATTCAGTAAGCCGGCGTGAGATGAGACAGGCTTCGTCTCTAGCGAGACTCACTGCGTTCTCCGGCGGGGAAAACAAATTGAATAGAAATAATTGGCATTCAGGAAAAATCATTTGGAATCTTCCATGGGAAAATTTTCAAATTTGGGATTGAGAATACCGGACGAACACACGGAGGAGTCTGCAGGAGGAGGAATGTTCTCCGAGGGACTATATTTATAAATCGAATTCTGCCTCCACCGATGGGCGGGACAGGCACTTCGAGCGGGATCAGGGGTCTGTTCTGACTATGTCAAATATAAAAGCCAACGCTCAAACACAATCATGTCGAGTACGCTTTCTCGAGCAAACCGGTCCTCAGACACCAACCGAAATCCCTGGTGTGAGTCTGAGGATGCTAGGATCCGAAACAACGCGTACAGGTCCCGACCGAGGATTCCGTATCGTATTGCAGGTTGATGAGTATGCGAGTCTAGTCACATCCTGTACACCATATTCGAGTCACCATTTCGAATTTCCATTATATAAAACTGTTAAAACTTATTGGCACGTAAAACAAATTCATATAGCAGCTTTCGAACCAAGTGGTCAAATTTAATTGCAAGATTCAAATCATAAAACACTTAAACACTGAAAATGTTGATGAAAGATTGTAAAGGAGTAGAGAAGTTCTCGTTACAAATTAATATTGAATACTCAACATCGATATGATTATTTTTTACTGTTTTCTGTGAGAAAGTTCACATCTGGTTGAGAAAGCTTAGATTTTATTTTAGTTATCCACAAAATATACCCTATGAATAATAAAGCAAATAGAAGAGAATGAATTATTCATTCCGATCAAGCTACAATTGTGATAGTCATTGAATAGGCAGAGATTATCAGAATTCGAGCTTTGATTCAGAATAAGAAGGGATATTCACTCATTGGTGAAAGTTTCGATACAACAAATATCTCTAATAGATATTCTTGGTGAGTTGACTTTTCCTGATCTCAAACGGTATATTCTGTTGCTCAATATGTTCTTAATCTAAGAGTAGATCTGTTCCTAGAAGGATTATTTCATTATGAAATATTTAAATGATTAGAATTTTGTTCTGGGACAAAACTACCAACTTCACGAAATATGAAATTATTTGGAAAATCAAAGAAATGTATACTGATGACAAAAATTATGTAATGAGTATAATAGAAAAATCTCTAAATGTAAGCTTCAATTTTAATGAAGTGAAGAGTATTATTGTTTAGATATGTGACTGATGTTTTCTGTACTCACATGTGTGAATGATAGATTCACGGAGAATACGGCTTGAACGTTCACGAAAATCTGTCATTATTTGTAGTGACGCAATGCCCACTGCGGTAAGTAACTCGTATGGCAAAACGCCTAAAAACTTTAAAAGGTGAAATTTAAAATTTTTATTTAAATTATTAATTTTTAATGAAGTTAAAAAATTAAATGTAGTTGTACACAGCTTATCAGTATATCATAGCTGGGAGCGCTATATAAATGAACTAAATAACTAAATAAATATGCCTTCCCTCAGAGGGGACATTAAAGCGGGGGTTCCGTGTTCATTGATGTTGAAAAGATTACTAACTCTGTTCGGAACAGCAGAGGATTTGGCGAAATTTTCGATTGGGGGGGAATGTGGTCAGCGGCTTTGGTGATTAGCGGAAAATAGGCTGACGGTAAATAAATAAATAAAAAGATTTGCGAGCTTGACAAGACACATTTATTCGATAGATATTCAAAACCTTGATATATATTTATATATATATATATATATATATATATATATATATATATATATATATATATCTATATATATATGAATATATATATATATATATATTGTTAGGTATTCAACACCATGTATATAGTTTAGTCACCTTGAGATAAAAATTGAATGTTGTTGTTAGAGAGAATTTTGATATAATATAATATAATAAAAAGTCAAACACATTGTCATTCTTTGGAATAAAAATAAGCTTATTCAGTTAATTTGAAAGCGAACTCAGGTCCTTCGAGAAACTTTAATAAAAAGCTAGTCCCAAATATTGTAAGACAATCACGGGCTAACATAAATGGTCAGCATTCGAGCCGGATACTAAGAACAGTTCTTCGCAAACGATCACTGACTTCGGCCCGCACTCAGAAGGTTGCAGGAGTCCAGTCCAAGCCCAAGGAGGAAATTCAAGAAAGAGCAAGATAAGGAGAAATTCTGCAATTAGGCTGTCTTTTCATATCTTTTACCCCCATCCTCAAATAATTGTCTCAATTATAACATTATAGCATAACGTTCAGTCAGGTAAGAAATTCAGTTCATTGCGAACATTTTATAGGTATTTCAACTTCATATCCATTGTTAACTAGCAATACAAACATAATTCATAACAAATAGAAGCTTACAATGAGTGAAGAGTTAAAGACGTTGATAAAACAAAGAGGCATTCTCAAAGCTCAACTGACGAGATTTGTGACGTTTCTTGACGATTTGAACACCGATATGTCAAAATTCCCTGAAATTGATTCACGATTATCAAAACTAGATATTGTATGGAATTCTTTCGATGAAATTCAGACAAAGGTTGAACTATTAGATTCCTCATTGGAACATTTAGAAGAACGGGAACTTTTGAAAATAAATATTTTGAGTCAGTTTCACGTGCAAAAGAATATAGTTCAGTAAATAAGAAGCCCATTTCAAATGAGGAAAGGCGAAAGGTAAAATTACCTCAAATAAAATTACCTGAATTTTCAGGTACATATGAAACCTGGTTTAGTTTTATGATACATTCAAAACATTAGTTCATGATGATAAAAGTTTGAACAATATCGAAAAATATCATTATCTCCAAGCATCTCTCAAAGGTGAGGCCGCTGATGTCATTCGATCATTCGTAGTGTCAGAAGAAACTTATTTTGAAGCTCTGATTTATTGAAATCTCGTTTTGAAAATAAAAGGTGATAAGGAGGTCCATTTAAAACAAATTTTCGAATTACCCATAGTGATAAGAAATTCCATATTTCCTTGAGAGAGTTTTATGATAATTTTCAAAAACATTTTCGCTCGTTGAAAAATCTTGATCTGCCAGTGGATAAATGGGATGCAATTCTGATTTATTTACTCAATTCCAAATTAGATCATAAAACCAGACAGAATGGGAGACTGAATCAAATGAATCAGATATGCCAACCCTTAACAGCTTCATACATTTTTTATCTAACAAATGTCAATTGTTAGAATCAATAGATAGCAAACCACATACAAACTCATCATTAAATAAAAAACCTATTGAATACAAGAATTACGTTCACGCATCAACTAATGAATTAGTTATATGTCCACATTGCAAAAATGATCATTATTTATTCTCTTGCAAATCATTTCTTGAAATGTCACCACAAGATCGCTATAATCAAGTGAAAATTATAAATTCCACTATTCGCTATATTAAATTGCTTGAAGCCTGGGCATTCAAATGCAGAATGTCAAGGTAAAAATGCAAAATTTGTAACAAAGGCATAATACTCTATTACATTTTCAGACTTCAAGAAAATCTCAACAAATCATTAATCCTGTTTCATCATCACATCAAGCAACCAATACTCAAAATCATTTATATCAATCACCAGATCCAACATTCAGTACACATAGTACAGGGAATCTATTCCCATTCAATCACGATCAACTAATAATTCAATTTCTTCAGATGACAATCAAATAAGTATACCATCCAATCAACAAAGCATGTTTTCACAAATTAATTCAGTAATTCAACCAAAGTACATATCAACCATTACTTCAGACAGCTACATGAAAACACAGTGTAATAATCAAGTTTTGTCACCAAATCATAATGAAGAATTAGAGTCCTTCATTTTGTTATCTACAATTGTTCTGAACATTTTGGATTACCGAAATAGGCCAATACAGTGTCGAGCTTTATTAGATAATGGCTCACAATCCAATTTCATTACAAAAGAACTTTTACGAAACTTAATTTGAATTCGAAGTCTATCAATTTTCCTGTTGTGGGTATCAGCTCTTCAGAAATAACTGTTAAAGAGAAAACTCAGGCACAAATCATATCTCTTCATAATAATTTCAAGACGACTCTGTCATTTTGATAATAGATAACATAACAAACCATCTTCCTCAGATACCAATTGAAAGTTCCTTGTTAAATATTCCTCGCAATATAAAGTTGGCAGATCCGAGCTTTCGCAAACCTAGTAAAATTGACATATTAATTGGAGCTCAGGAATTTTATAACTTTTTATGTGTTGGTCAAATTAAATTAGGAAACAATCAACCTGTTTTAAAAAAAACCGTTTTGGGTGGATCATATCTGGGCCTGTTATGAACAATTCACGTCATATTACCCAGTGTAATCTAATCACGAATCAGGAATTACAAAATCAGTTGGAAAAAATTTTGGTTAGTAGAGCAAGGTTCGTAGAGAATAAATTATCCGAAGAAGAAATTGAATGCGAAAATCATTTCGTAGAGACACATCAGCGTGATAAGATAACAGGTAGATTTTCTGTACAATTACCATTCGTAGAAATTTAACGCAATTGGGCGATTCTTTAGAAATTTCCAAAAAAGGTTTTATGCAATTGAAAGAAAACTATTAAAAATCCCTCTTTATACAAACAATACTCCGAATTTATGGATGAATATTTATTATTGGGTCATATGTCACAGATCGATCCACAAATATTAAAGAATGAGATACATACATATTTACCACACCATTGTGTACTGAATGATGCATCTTTAACCACGAAATTGCGGGTTGTTTTTGATGCCTCGGCAAAAACTTCATCTGGTATTTCCCTTAATGATGTACTCAAAGTCGGTCCAACTATACAGGATGAAATGGTATCGATAATGTTACGTTTTCGTAAACATCCCATAGTCATTACAGGGATATGCGAAGATGTACCGACAAATAGAAGTAGATCCAACCCAACGTAAATTTCAATTAATTTTATGGCGATCAAATCCAAATGAAGATTTGAAGCATTTCTCTTTGAATACTGTCACATATGGAACTTCATCAGCCTCGTTCCTATCAACTCGTTGCTTAAAACAACTTGCTACTGAAAATGAAAAACAATATCCCACTGCTTATAGGAACATCATGGAAAATTTTATGTTGATGATCTAATCACTGCACAAACACTATAGATTCAGCAAGAATATTAGTAAAGGAATTGGAAATCATACTAGGTCAAGCTTGTTTCCAATTGCATAAATGGAGATCAAATCATGTGGAAATATTCTCTAAAATAAATGAACAAAATGAATTGGTTCCAAAAATTTCATTATTGATGATGATAAAGTTCACAAGACTTTAGGTATCGAATGGAATGCCCAAGACGACATATTTCAATACAGAATCAAGCCCATCTCTAAAAATTATATTAACATTTCAAAACGACAAATACTGTCAATAATTTCCCAAATTTTCGACCCTTTGGGCCCTGTAAGCCCAGTAATAATTAATTCAAAACTTCTCATGCAAAATCTTTGGAAACTTCATTTGAACTGGGATGAGTCAATTCCACTGAGCATTTTACTTATTGGAATCATTTTATTCTCAACTCAAATACCTTGAATTGATCAAATTCCAAGGCATGTATTTCTTGAAAATTATAATAAATTAGAAATCCATGCGTTCAGTGATGCCTCGAGAAGGCTTACGGAAGTTGTGTTTATGTAAAACTCAAACGTCTTCAGGAAACGTTTTGGTGAATTTATTAACGTCAAAATCGCGTGTAGCTCCGTGAAGTCTATTACCATTCCTAAGCTTGAACTTTGTGCTGCTCTTCTCATGGTTCAGTTAGTCAGTAAGGTTATAAAGTCACTCAAAGTACAAATAAATGGAATATTTTATTACACAGACTCAACTATAGTCATTGCTTGGCTTTCTAATCAACCAAATAACTTAAAACCCTTCGTGAGGAATAGAGTTTCTGAAATTCAACAACTTACAGACATTAACCAATTCTCATCATATTAATTCGGAAGAAAATATAGCAGACATCATATCAAGAGGAATTGATGCTAGACAAATAGTTGATTTGGTAAAATGGTGGCAGGGACCTTTATGGTTACAAAAATCATCATTATATATACCAACTTCGACTTCAAATACTTCAAAAACTTTTCCTATTCCTGAATTGAAAGTCATTTCTTGTGTTTCCAATAGCATAATGGATCAGGAAATATTCAAAGGTACTCATCTTATTCAAAACTGCTCCATGTTTTTTGCATATTGTTTAAGATTTATAAATAACATTTCTAAGGGAATAGCTCAAGACTATCAGGAAACCTAACAATTGGAGAGAATTGGAAAATAGTGCCATCAAATTAGTTAAATTGGCACAACCAGCACATTTTCTACGGAATATAGTTCTTTAAAACAAGGAAAGAAATCCCAAAAACTACAAATTGATTTCATTAAATCCATTTTGGAGGAAGAAGTCATTGAGTGGGGGTCGTCTGAAAAAAATTTAAATTTGGACTATACACAAAATTTCCTATGGTGCTTCCTTCCAATCATGAACTAACGAAATTACTTATTATACATGAGCATGAAAGGTTGTTGCATGCTGCATACAATCAACACTGGCAAGTTTAAGATATAAATATTGGCCTCTTAAAGGTAGACAGGTAGTAAGAAATATTTTGCAAAATGGTCACTTGTTTCAAAGCAAGACCGTCATTTATTTTTTCCTAAAATGGGAGACTTACCTGAAGCTCGAGTAACTCCCAGCCGTCCTTTTTTAATTGTGGTGTTGATTATGCTGGACCTTTCCTTTTGAGAGATGGTAAACTTAGAAATAGGAAACTAATAAAATGCTATATTTGTATATTTGTTTGTTTTGCCTCTAAGGCGGTCCATCTAGAATTAGTAAGTGAACTCACAAGATGGTTTTTAAATTGCTTAAAGGATTCGTATCCGACGTGGTTTTGTAGTCAAATCATGTCAGATAACGCTACAAATTTCGTCGGCGTTGATAATGACTTCAAAAGGATTTATAATTTTCACAAAACTGATAAAATTCATAATTATTTGCTAGAAAATAAAATTTCATGGACATTTATAGCCGCAAGATCACCCCATCTCGGTGGTTTGTGGGAAGCATCCGTTAAGAGTTGTAAATACCATATAAAACGTGTTACATCTGGATCAAATTTAACCTTTGAAGAATTTTATACTTTGCTTACCCAAATTGAGGCAATTATGAATTCCCGTCCCCTATATCACCTCTCATGCGATCCAAACGATTTTGAGCCTTTAACTCCTGGACATTTTTTAATTGGCGCACCAATGAATTCAATACCACAGGAAAATATTTTGGATAAAAAATCATCCTCCCTTTCTCGTTACAAGCATATTCAACAAATGACTCAACATTATTGGCAGCAATGGTCAAAAAATTACCTGAATACCTTACAGCAGAGATACAAGTGGAGATTCAATATTCCATCCCCTGATTTGATTGGTTCTCTAGTGCTATTGAAGGAAGAAAACAATCCACCCCAATTTTGGCCCACCGGCAGAATTATCGATGTGCATCCAGGACAAGATAAGATAGTACGAGTTGTTAGTATTCGTACTCGTAATGGAACAGTGAAGCGTGCTTTGAATAAAATTGCTCTCTTACCTATAGACGAACTTTCATAATAAGAAGGACATATTATTCCTTATATATATTTTTTGGAATAACTTCGTTATTTCAAGGGCGGCGGTATGTTAGGTATTCAACACCATGTATATAGTTTAGTCACCTTGAGATAAAAATTGAATGTTGTTGTTAGAGAGAATTTTGATATAATATAATATAATAAAAAGTCAAACACATTGTCAATTCTTTGGAATAAAAATAAGCTTATTCAGTTAATTTGAAAGCGAACTCAGGTCCTTCGAGAAACTTTAATAAAAAGCTAGTCCCAAATATTGTAAGACAATCACGGGCTAACATATATATATATATATATATATATATCTATATATATATATATATATATATATATATATATATATATATATATATATAATCTTCATTTATTCAGAGTAATGACGAACCTCTACTCCTTAACAAATACCACAAGTATATAATAATGGCTGCAGGAAGTGGCATGTCGGATTCCAGAAGAAGAGCACGAACCTATTCTACCAATTTTACTCAGTTTTTGTGGAAGTATTTTGTTGTCTCATGACACAAGATATTCTTCTTTCTATATGGATGTTCAGGAGGTGTCATGAAAGAATTATGGAACTTTCGTGTTACTATGTTCAGTACAGTAATGTCATTATCATGGGATATTTAACGAGGAGATACAAAATGAGACAAGTTTTGGACTACATTTCGAACTACGAAAAGAATCCAGTAAATGATCATGAGAGAAATATCTACGAAAAATATGCGAAGCTGAATCGAAATGTTGGATTCTCGATTTTTTTCGTGATAACAATAGCTGCTTCAATTTGGTATACTTCGAATACTTTCCAAGATGATTCCGTTGACGATTGCCCCAGAGAACGAGGCCTCAGTTTTCAAATATGGTACCCTGGTGACTTATATAATGAACACTATTGGGTTACACTCATTGCAGATCTCACATTCTTTGCAATTGTATTTTTTTCTCTCGCACTTATAAGAACAGTAACTTTAACTTTTATGATTTTTATTCTTGGACAAATCAAAGTTCTGCAACACATGATCAAAACCATGGATGAGAATAGTATTGGTTTCATGAAGAGGAAAAATATCACAGCAGATGACGCTCTCCTACAGATGACAGTGTTCTGCGTCGAAAAACAACAGGAAATTCAAAGGTAGACTGTAGTTTCAATTCTGGAAACTATTTTAAAAATATTTCAGATTACTGTCGCTGGTTAACAATGCCTGCAAAGAGTTTATATCTATTGGATTTTTCAGTAATTCGATGGAACTGGCACTATTTATGATGGGACTATCTATAGTAAGTGACAAATTCATGAAGCTTTCAAAGAATTCACGTTATATTCGATTCAGAATATGGAAAAAGTTTTTATTGAAAAATAATAATTTTTGTTTTGGTAGGCTTGAGTATTTAATAATCATAGGAAAATTGTGATAGAATGAATAGACTTATGATAACCTTAAAAAAAACTCTGAATACTCTCTATTCAAACAATCCGCAAGAGTACTGTTGTAACGGGGCAAATTTTCGAGCTCCGTTACTTGTAGTCGAATAACTACCACGTCAGAGTATTTTTTTCGTGTAAGCTACTTAGTTTTTTAGATAGGGTTGGTTTGGCACCATTTTGGATGAAAAAGTTTGCTTTCGGACATTCCCATGTACTTAGTTTCATTTATGGAAATGTTTTCAGATAGTTTTCGCATATTTTTCCTGTTAAAAATAATAAATTAGTATTGAAATTCACTAGCTGTGTACACGACATTCCCATTCGAAATGCAACTTTAATTTTCGAAATTATATTATTCACAGACTGGTTAGTGAGATATGTTATAGTTATTTTAAGATGGAAGTGGGGCACCTAGAAAGTTGTAAAAGAACCAGGCAATCATTAGTCCGGTGGAAACAGCGGCGAAATCGCCCGTTTTAAAGCATGACCCACAATTTCGGTATATCAAAATGGGACCTATGCCGGTCGATTTCTTATGTCATTCCAAATATGGAATGGAAATCTACGATACGTACCGTGGTCGTGACAAAAGTTACATGGAAAAAACGAAAAAAATTGGAAAATTCCAAAAATGAAAATGAAGGCGCTATAACTTCTAGTATCATAGAGTTATTCGAAAAACTCTTCCACTGTTGGAAAGGCCTATTCACGTACTTTGTAATTGATTATCAAAAATTAAAAAAAAATATTTTCCCAAAATAAGCATGATTTTGTGCTGAGACTAAATTTTCAATAAAATATTATTTTTTAACACGCTGAAGTCACCCTTATTCATCCGAAGAAAATTATTTTTTCAAGAAAAACTGCTCAATTTACAAGCAACATGTTATGTTGATTATATATATATATATATAATTATTTATATATAATATATATATATATATATATATATAAATCTATTCTCGATAATAAATTGGCTATAGCAATTTGAACACAAAGGTTACGAGGGCCGCATGGCTAATAATGTTGCGCCTAAATACCCATGTTTTTATGCAGTTATGGTAGTGTGCACCCGCCATTCCATGGTATGAGTAATGTTCTAGTGTCTACTAACAAATTAAGTGTTTTGTGTTATCTGAGGATTTTATTTGTAATGGATAATATTTGACATTATGTTTTCTTTACGCTTTGATATTTATTTTTAAAAGAGTTAGGTTAGGTTCATTTTATTATTATATAAGGTAAAATAGAGGGAGACAATGTTTTGATGCCAATATTCATGAGTCAGCATTAAATCCTTGCCAATGTCAGGAAAATCATAGATCTTCACTGCAATGATGCAACTTGCAGAAACAATAGGTGTCTATGCAAGAAAGAAGACGTATTCTGTACGGGTGACAGCAATTGCAAACATCTTCCAATGGAGAAACTGAATATGTGGAAAATAGCGAAGACTGAATAATCTATATAATTCTTTGTAGGCACAAAACGTGAGAACGGCTGGACTGATTTGGAAAGTTGCCCGGAAATTGGAAAATTCGGGTGTATAAGAAATTTGGCGAAGAAAAAGACTATCGAGTCATTTATTACCAAACGAGAAAATAGCTCAACGGTTACACTGTCGCCTACCAAGCGGAAGGTCACAGGAACGAATCCTGGTCAGGGTTACATGACAATAACTTTTTCAATGTTCTTAATACTCCGAATGAGGTTTTTAGGGAAAGGATGGATTTTTAGAAAAGTTATTGGAAATTTCTTTGTCCTTGAAAACTTTTCAAGAATATATAATAAAACACAATATTTGTTGTTGTTTCTGATAGTCCGGATTGGGTTTTTAGGGAAAGAAAGGTTTTTAGAAAAGTTATTGGATTCGGTAAAAATTTAAAGTGCTTTTTTCTATGGGATTTTTGAAGACCATAACAATTCGAGCGATGGATATGTGTGATTCTTTAGAAACAAATGGGATAACGGTATAATAAGAAAACGGGTTACGGGAATAACGGGAAAAGGGGATAACGGGAATAACGAGAAAATGGGATAACGGGATAAGGGGAAAAGGGCATAACGGAAAACGGAATAACAGGAAAACGGGATAACGAGAAGCAGCAGAGTCGGGATCATAGCCTGAATTGAACAACAAAAAAAAACGTAAGAAAAAAATAAATTCTACGCGGACCAGGGTTTTCAGGATTTTTGTTTAGGGAATATAGAAATTTGGACGGGACAATATGTCTGTCGGGTCAGCTAGTTGAATATTAAAAAACCTACTTTGATATTATCTCTGAATATTTTTTACAAGAAGTCTATATAATATGACTCGATTAAAATTAAATACCCACACATTTCTTCTAAATGAATACTTTCCCTAACAACACCGGTAAAATCACAAATGTGTAATGAATATTAGGTCGCCACAAAAATTGGGAACTTCAATTCAATCACTCTTTTCTACGACTATTTTCAAATCTCAACGTAAAAACTGTGAGTATTGTGCGTTTTACTTGACGACGGGCGACAGTCTGCTACCAATATGGCATCTCGGACGGTATGTTTCCTTGTCTTCAAATGGCTGCAGCCAATTCATTGTCGAGAAAAGATCTATATATAATCGACATGAATTGTTGCTTGAGAAATTGCGCAGTTTTTGGTGATAAAGAATTCCAGTTGGATGAACTTTGAGTTACTTATTTTATTGAAAATTTATTGTCAGCACCAATAGAATCCTCATTTTCGGATATTTTTTTTCGAATTTTGTATGTGTTAGGCCATTCGAACAGTGGAATGATTTTTCCAATAAATTTATTATACTAAGAGTTATAGCGCTTTCATTTTGATTTTTTGAATATTCAATTTTTGTTTTGTTTTTTCCATGTAAATTTTGTCACGACCACGCTAGCTTGTCGTAGATTTTCATTCCATGTGTGGAATAACATAAGAAATCGACCTGCACAGGTCCTATTTTGATATACCGAAAAAATGGGTCATTGAAAAATAAGCCATCGCTCCCACCGGATATATGTGGAATCTGAAATAAATGGAAAATTTTAAATTTTCCCACAGGTTCTAGAAACACACGGGAATGGTAACAAAAACTTAGGTTGATTTTTTTTGTCGCTGTTAAAAAGTCTGGTTGGTTTTTCAGCAAGTTTTTGTATGATTTTCCAGAAAAAGTAAAGCAAAAACAAATTTTTCTTGTTAAACTTTTAATGAGGATACTGAAACTTCGCGCTCCGCGCTCTGGCCTAGTGAAATAGTTCGTAATATTTCACCAAGTTTACAGTTATAGTTTCTGTTGTAACCATAAGTTATTTTCGAAACCGTATCATTCCGAATGATATTGAGTTATCCATTCCATTTTGAAATCCATTTTTACAACTTTTTATTACACTTTATTCAACTTCACTTGTTAGTTAGTATGTTTGGGACAAATTGAATTTTGACCCACTTCTAGTTGTCCGATACGTGCTATTTGGCAGGTGTTCATATTTCCGGTGACAATCCATTAGACAAACTTTCTTAAAGAAAAAAATCAAATGGCTACTCCAAGATGGCGGACGAGATTTGTGTTTATGGTTTAATTGGAATGTAGGGGTTTTTGGGTCCAAAATCATTGATTTATGAATTAATCAAAATGGCGAGATCTCTGTAATTATGTCCGATTCTATTCAAAATTGGTATGTCAGGGGTTTTGGGATGAAAATTATAATTAAGTGGAAGATATTTATTTTCTGTCAAAATTCATTAATTAAAGATGGCAGCTCCAGGATGGTCTCCTCATTGAAGAAAATACTTACAGAAAAAGGCCTCAAAATAACGATACCTCAACAAAAATGCATAGATTGAGGAGAACTAACTAAAAAGCACAAAATGAAAAAACTAATAAAAAACCCTTTTTAAGACACGTTTCAATTTGAATTCCCTAAAAAGAAAAAAAATATTGTTTTGGATGTGTGACGTAGTTTCGTGAGTTACAGATTCAAAAGCTTGTCTCGCAAAGTTTTCAGTTTGAATACAAAAGCGACAAGCTCTTGGATCTGTAACCTACGTCACACATCCAAAGCAATTACTTTTTACTTTTTAGGGCATTTGAATAGTAGCTTGTCTTTAAAAAGTTTTTTTTATTAATTATTTCATTTAGTTTGATTATCATTGTTGTACAAACTATCATTTGTCAATTGTTACCGTTTTGGAATTAGTTTTTGGAATAAGTGGCCCTCAGCCAGGAACCAAGAGCATTATTCGTAGTTTTCCGTAGATATTATATTTTGGGCTTAGCTTTGAACTAATTTTGTTACTATTCATTGGGTTTTAAATCAGTATTCATCGTACTATCCACATGCTGAAACCTGTTCCAGTCCAATCGACATTGTTAAAATCTTTCCAAATACCCCAAAAATGTAGGTTAAATCACCCAAATTTAGGGAGAGCAAAGTCTCTATTCTCCTCGAATTCCCCATATAGTTATATCAAGGAAAAAAAAATCGTTTGAATAGAAAATTGATAATATTTATTTATTTTCATTCGATCATTGTTATTTGTATGCAGGCGATTTTAGTTTTATGTTTTGTAAGATCACTTAATTTTCTTTCATTTGTAAATAGAAACACAAGCAATAAGCCTTAGTTATTTTTGGCATCGTCATCTCCATCAAGGCCATGTCGAGCAAAATCCAGCATAGCTTCATCCAGTTTTTGTATTGCCACACATATTTCAAGCTCTGGATCAGTGATTTAATTTTGAATTCTTGAGCTTCTGATGGAGTGCCAATAAATGTAATAGAAAACAAGGGATCTCTTACATCAAATCTCTCACTAATATGTCCGACGTTAATTCAATATAAAAATTTTAGCATGTTTTATAGAAAGCTACTAGGGGTATATTTTAATTTGTTTTTCAAATTTTCCATATTTTCCGTAGATTTTACTCCAATATATATTTCTCTGAATCCACGAAATATGTTGTGTTTCTGAATTCAGCGTTTAAAATATCATCGAAGGATTTGACGCAGCTCATTTCCAGGTAGTTGGCAGACAGCGTTTTCAAAAGTTTTCTACCACTGGCTTTAATCTGTAAAGGGTGATGTTTCTGATTGAAACATGTATTAAATCCTTAACAGTAAAAGTACGCAAGACATAAAATCTCAATATACCTTACTTCGGTTGCCAATGTGTTTCATTTCATATTTTATTTCATCTCTGACTCAACCATTGAAATTTTCGTAGAATATTTCAATAAATGGTACATTGTGATATGGACATCGACTCTATTTTCTAGCCGACTATTCAAGATTTTTGGTTTATCATTGAATAGTGTATAGGGTTATCATATACCGAGGCAGATTTGTTGAGTGGTTTGCCTCTTTGTTTATGAATATATACTCAACAACCGGTATCTCAATGAACAAATAGTGTAATAGGCGAGGACACTAGAAATTATTATCGCTTTAAATATGATTTAAAATACATAACGCATGTATAAATGTACCCAGAAAATATTTTTTCAGTCAAATTTCAATTTCAGCAGTTCCCATTCCCAAATTTTGAAGCTAATAATGTTGACGCTCTTTGTGACGTAAACTACCAAGCAGGCAATAGGCGTAATTGGGTTGATTGTGACATTAAACGCCAATGTTGCGAAGTTTCTCAAACTATAAATGCCAGAACACTATAGACCATATTACTGAGGTTAGAATCACTCTCTTGGAGGTAGATCATATTCAATTTTTTTGACATGGAGGTTCAACATTGCGTGTTTTCATGTCCATTCCACATGAAAAATCCACTACTATATATCCTAAATTAACATTGAAACTAATGTTGTATGAAAGATTTCCGTAGTCGTAGATGATTTCTGTTGTGCTTAATTTGTTTCGTGCACATTTGACAGATGGTCGACATTCGAGGTGAAACAATCCCCACATTTCGCTTTGCTTAGTTTATCAAAAAGGTTTATTCGAATTTTTTACTGTTTTTTTGTGTTTCGAGTGGAATATTGTGACAATGGACCTGACAAAATATGATTCCAGTTTAGAGGATGTTCACCGAGAAGGGTCTAATGAGAAAAAAAGTTCTTGCATTTCACAGCAGCACAATATGGAGGCATGATCATCTACGAAATAAACAATAACATATGTAATCAACCACAATCTATTTGAAATGGTAAAATGTTTCTAAAATCGGAAAACGATTTTTTTCAACTTTTCCAACAATAAAACAAATCGAAAAAGGTGAGGATTGTCTGGTTTACCTGCCAATGTGGACTATTACGAATTATCAAGGTCTATTATCTTTCAAACCATCTTTGAGGTGACAACTATACACATGACTATTTTTATTGGGTTTTTAATCAATTCAGCTGAAAATTCACGTTCAAAACAGTAATATTCATAATTCATCTCCTGAATGGATTTGTTACATATCATGCCAATTATTACCCACATTTTCAAAATCTTTCTCTTTTGTTGGCATCGAATAGAAATTGCAATCACTTCAGTGTCTGTGATTGCAGCCAGGCGCAAAACAATGCATAATTTTAGGTTTTTTTCTCCTACATCAGAGCACACTGCATCATTATGTATGTGATGTCTCATTTATATTAACAACATTGACTTTCCCGCCAAACTGTGCTTCCACCATTCAATAACGAAATGAAGCTAAGACAAGCTTCAATCGAATTTGCCGTAGAATTTTTTATTCATCAATTATTTCAAAAATATACAATTTTATTGTAAAATTTTGATTATAGCTTGTTGAGAAAGGTTTATTGAAACTATTTCAACAGAATTGAATCTCAAGAGATTTGCCAAAGCATCTCAAAACAGTCTGGAGGTTCGCGTAATTTTTAGACCCATAAGAAATGCATGGGGAATTCAGTGGTCGGATCCACGGATGGATCGTAATTAAAAATTCCCACCTAACCTCACTAATATTATCTATTCGCAATGTCAAGCGACGATGGCGGAATCAAAGGGTGTAAAAACATTCGATCTGTCATAAAACAATTTATTGTCGATTTTACAGTGCACATAAACCTTGTTATTATGAATCATTGTGGTCCATCAAAACGATTTCTGATAACGAGAAAGCCAAACGGATTATTCTTATTATGGAGGCGCGGCCTAAGATTTGAAAATACGGCAACGCTGTGAAATTATTTGGAGCTGTCAACTGTGGGATTGATTGATTACATCACAACATTTTGCAATGGCGCTAGAAATTGTTTTGCCCGGACTACAGGGTGTTATGACTTAACACACCACACCTGTAAAACCCGACTTTCTCGTTAGATTGCGAAAATAAGCAGCGAGAGCATCGACTACCTGAAGGTGGTCGAACCGAAACTATGTACCAGGAGCGGCCTACTGGACATGTTTCATTTCTCCCTGTGCTTGGGCGTTAGTTGTTTATTCAGGAAGTACTACCGTTCAGGAGGAATTTCGAAAAACAATAATTTACCATGAAATAATAACACGAAAATAATGCACTCATAAAATGTTAAGAACTGTACATATATATTTAATAAAAAATTGACACACTTATTTCCTTCGTTCTATCGACGAATAATATGAAACAATATTCATACAACGAAAACGAGTGTAACTTGTTGGCAGTTAATGTTACAGTTGGCTACAAAATCGAAATAATTTTACTGAACAAAATCTTGAAATCAATTGCCACAAACGGCTAGAAGTAATTCTCTTTTGCTCTTTGTTACAGACACATGCACATAAGAAAAAAGGTTGGGCTTGCCATAAACATAAATATAGAAAAACTTATATATCTCACCCTGTTCCACACTTATTCACTGGAGTGGTTTTTTTTTACACGACAATAAGTTTTGATTTTATTATTATTTCGATTAATTCCGCGTCAATTGGTTATTTTATGTTAGTATAACGCGATATGGCTATGGTTTTTTCTAAGAGATCGTGAGCTATCGAATTGCGGACTCCCGTTGTTTTATCTCTGTTCTGGAAGCGATGACAAAAATAGGCAATTTTTTTGAAAAAAACTACTGTTCACTAGTACGTTCACTTGGAGCTTCAATACTTGATTTGAAACTTTCATCATTATTGTACGATACTGTGATTCGATGGACTTCTGAACTTCACTTTTGAGAGAAACATATTACCGTGTAACAACTATGATATGACTAGCTTTGCTACTGAACACCGAATGAATTATAACCTCATTTCTGAACGTACTTGCTTGACTTCTGAATACCGCATGAATTTACTGGATATGATAACTCGCGCTTTTATAAGATCTTTAGATCGCGGTATTCAGGAGGGGTGGTCTATAAAATGAGATAAAATTGTTTTGTTCGCATTTAATTGTTTTTCTTGTCAAAATGAATTATTGTCGTAAAAATAATGGTTTTGTTTTGATCGTTGCACGCATTGATAAATACAATAAAAATTTTAATGAGTGAATTTTAATGGCTGTCAATTATTCTCTAGATTT
Organism: Gonioctena quinquepunctata; assembly: GCA_018342105.1. Classification (NCBI taxonomy): domain Eukaryota; kingdom Metazoa; phylum Arthropoda; class Insecta; order Coleoptera; family Chrysomelidae; genus Gonioctena; species Gonioctena quinquepunctata. Next base: position 71,263 of record JAFIRS010003804.1, on the reverse strand, counting down.
ATTGCGTATGTCCGTTGTTACGATTCAATAATATCGCGACTCAATGTCAACATTTTTAGGAGTTATGATTGTGTTTACCAAGTATATCGATCTGCGGACGTTAATAGCCATATAAATAAACTGTTTTATTAGGACATTTTTTAATTTCCCTTCCCATCTTGGAAATAATGGTTTTGTTTACCTCGTAATTTTGATAAATTATGGGGGTCGGCGGATGTACGAGTTATCTTACTTTTCTTTAATTGTTTTCGGATAGCGACACATTTTTAACGGGAATGTGCTTATCAGCGTTTGTCGCGTATTCGAAGTTAGAACTTATGTTCATAGTAAAGCACATTGTGTAGCCCCTTCAGAAATGCGGATTTTTCTGTAATCATGGATCATGATAAAAGAAGCCTTTTGAATTTTGCCGACATTAAATATTTTATTTCAAGTTTTAGAAAATTCAAAAAAAAAGGAAAGACAATTACCAACAGACTTTTTACAAGCTGGAGAATCCATTGAAAATAGCCTGAAAATTTCATGTCCTCGCCCATTGAAGCCTACATTTATTTGAAGCTCTGATCGGTATGAAAAATAACTAACTCCTGGACACCGTCCGTATCTTTCTCTTTGCTGCCCAGGACGTGGAGTCAACCATCATAAAATCTGGCGCTCGAGGTTGAAAGTTGAGGGTGGAAGATACATTAATGAGTTAAAAGGAACTTGGTGCCAATTGTAACGTTCGACCAGGATAAATGCGTAATACTGTTCCTAAACAAAATAGGTAAAAGTTTTCATTTCTTCTTTCAACTACATATACATACTGAGTTGTATGAATCAGAATATCAACAAGATAGCACAAGCATATGAAGAACATTGATAAGAATCGTCCGAACCCGGAATCATGCCAGAAGTAACAATGAAATAAAGCATCTCAAAGACAAACAAAAAAAGTAATCGATGGTATTAGTACAGACATGATACTTGATGGAAAAAAATATCAAAATCCTAAACAATATTTCAAACAAATAATTCGTAATTTTAATAAAATATCTATTCAAAAACTCAACAAAAATTCTAACCAACTGATAAAAAAAAGCTAGATATACATATATAAAACTCCGCGGGCAAATATCTGGGAAATGAAAGATGATATCCATATTTCGTGAAAGCAGATAATCTTGATGATACGTAGAGATCCATAACTAGGCGTCATCCGTTAGGGCGTCGCGACACCGACGCCAATTATTTTAACTGGAATCCCAGATTTTTCAATGCTTTTTGCAATTCTGCATCAAATTTTGAATTCAGCTGTATAGCACACTCATAGTTTCCCTTGAATACTGGTGAAAAACAGCAACTTTATCGCATATTATAAGGAGGGCCATGAAGTAAAAATGAAAAGCAATAACACTTTGATAAAATTGATCTATTTTGGATTGCATTGCTTGTTCAGTTTAATCTAGTTGTGTGTTTCTGTAATCGCACACAATACAAACTAAAGTAAATGTTTCAAATTACAAAAAACTATTTTACTTTGACCAAAACTCTACCAACATGATGGTAATAAAGGGAAAATTAAAGTGATAACATGAGTTATTTAAGTGAGTGTTCGAACTGCCTCCCTTCACGTAGAATACACATATTTCTCGATCCGTGACAGCTGAAAGTATCACTCGCGATATGGAAGCACAAACATTCGTGATGCTATCTTTCAAATAATCTACGTTTTGTGGACGTCGTATATAAACTAAGTCCTTTATATATCTCCACAAAAAGAAACCCAGTGGAGTCATATCTGGACTTCCGGCTGGCCATGGTGTGGGACTCTTATTTCCAATCTTTCTCTCATTATCTTGTTGAAACCACATATTCAGTCGAGTTTGTATTGGTAAATTCTCCAAGAGATTTGGTAACTCATGTTGGAGAAAAAGCAAGTACTTATCTCCATAGAGAATTCGTTCGTAAAAATGAAGTCCCATCAAATAACCATCAATGATTCCGCACCAAACAGACTGATATCTCGTTCACGTCAGACCAATAGTGACAATTATATTTGTTAATTATACCGTTGTTATGGAAACGGCTTCCATCACTCCATGATATTTTGTTCAGAAACTGATCATCATCATGAATACGGTTGGACAACCTTGCAATTAAGTTCAATCTCCTATCAGCATCTCCTAAATATAGGTGTAGATTAAAGTTATGAACAATGAATAATAAATATTATTACCTGGCTGTGGTCCTTGAACCAGATGTATTTTGTAGGGCTGGAATTTGTTCTTTGACAAAATACGTTGTATTGACGATTTCGAAATATCACAATATATTGCTACTTGTCTGGTAGAACTATGTAGTTCCAATACCATTTGACCTAGTACTGCAACAGTGTGATCCTCATCTGTAGCCGTTTCATGTTTTTCTCGCATCTTCTCATAAAAACATTTGTCTGACGATAATCTTCTGTCGGGATACCGATTAGCTTATATTATCAATGCTTCTTTTGCATTCCTTCTTGCTTCGCCATAAAAACATATCATATCCAACTTTTCTGCATTCGAAAATTAACCATTTTCCAATTTTACAAAAAACCAACACAAAACTGGATAAACTTTCGTAAAATCTGACAGGTTTTCTGACAGATGAATACTGGTATTATTGCATTCATTTTGATGCTTCCATAGCCCTCTTTATAATATGCAATGAAGTTGCAGTTTTTTATCAGCATTCAAGGGAAACTATGAGTGTGCTCTCTGGCTGAATTCAGAATTTGATGCAGAATCGCAAAAAGCATTGAAAAATCTGGGATGCCATTTGAAAAAATTGGCGTTGGTGTCGCGACGCCCTAATGGATATCTACGTTACTAAGAGGGCCCTTTGACATCAAGATCATCTGCTCTCACGGAACATGGATTTCATCCTTCATTTCCCAGATATTTGCCCGCGGAGTTTTATATGGGACACCCTGTATATCAACCATACGAACAGAGATGATTCAGGAAAAGGCACTCAAATTCTGATAGAAAAATATAATGGATACAAAATCTCATTATATCTGTCATTTTCAGATACTACAGCACTAATTCAAACAGAATTTTTAGAAAATACATCAATCTAATGAAATAACCTATGAATGAGTCCAAACAAAAATAATATCTCAATGACAAACAATCAAACCAGCCCCGTAAAACTGGAAAAGGGAGTTGAATAAGAGGACAATTGTTCACCGAAACTTTTTACTTTGGTGTTGCAGATAGATTGTGGATTGTATGGAAGTCGATATGGTTCTTCCGTCTCAACGTACCCCGACCTATACGGTCTTCTGTATACTACTCTTTATCGATTCAAGAACCCGGATTCCCAGACTACTTGTGAAGCGTATCAGTTCCCTGGTGTCTGAGGGCGTTACTGAAACCCCTTCGACAATCTTGAACCTTATGAAAAACTGCGCTTGGTAGTCGCAAAGCAGGTATTTGGCAGTTTCAGAACTCGAGTAGCTGTTAAGCTTTCTTTAGCGATGGGCTCAGAAGCCTTTCCGCTTTTCTTTGCATTGAAACCTCATTTCAGTTGGTTCCAATTTGGTCAGCTTCCCAGCGCTGAAAGGCTTCCTTAATGTGGGCTTCAGAAGGGTTCTGGGCCAGAAAATTGGGTGTTTGCTCATGGCCACTGATTTCGTTGTGTTCTGACACCCACATCAGAGTAACCAGATTGTTCCTAGCCAGTTGTTCCAGGATGACTTTGCAGTCCCAAGTTGGTTCAGACTCACGAGTGTGTGACTTAAGAGCTTTCAGTGCTACTTGGCTGTCTGATAGGATATAGATCTTCACCCCCATGTAACCCCTTTCAAGGCATTCTTGAGCGCAAATTTTTATAGCATGGGTTTCTGCTTGAACAATTGCTGATAATTTGCCTAGGGGAATTGAGAGCCTGAAACTAGGACCGTTCCCTCCTGCCCTCTCGTCCATTTTGGAACTATCGTTATACCATACCGATGCATTCCTTCCTAGTTGAGGTCCGTTCGTTTTGAATATATGGTGGTTGTTTATGAGCCCTTCATAATTCACTTCCTGCCTTCTAACATAATATCTGATGGCTTGTTCCTGGATTCTAGAGGATTATTTTCCAGAATCTTCAGATGTCCAATCACATTTTCAGCTTTTAAATTTGATGTCTGATGCAGTCTGAAGGCACTCTTTGCCACTTCCCCCATCATTCACAGGTGCAGTGGCGGAAGGTTCAGAATCACCTCAAAAGCTGCAGTAGGGCACGTGAATATAGCCCCTGTGAGTCCTAGACTAACTGATGCACTTTCTGCAGCTTGATTTGTGCCGATTACTGTTCGGTTTTTTGCCACTATACCAATGAGACATAGGGAACCATGGGTTTGATGATACTTTAATATAATCAGTATATAATTTGCGGCTTCAAACTTCATGTCTTGTCAAAAATTCTTCGGCACGTCCAAGTTACCGATGTAGCCTTGGAAAAAAAATATTGATATGACTGTTCCATGATAGTCTTTGGTCGATTATAACGCCCAGGTATTTCACTTCCTTGGAAAATCTTAGCTGAGTTCCATTGAGGGTTGGAGCTTTGTTGTTGGATGATAGCTTTGAAAAATAAATTGGACCAACAAAGAACAAGTACATAGATGATCGATGCTTCAGTTATTAATCATAGGTATCAAATTAACAACTGAAGATTCGTTCAAGACAGATAACGCTGGTTTTGATATAGAATCGGATGATGCTTCTTCATTTGAATCAGATATTGGAGAAAATACTACTGAGAGCAATGAAGTAACTCCATCAAAGAAGTAAAAATCATTACCGAATCAAAACTGCATCATCAGCTGTTATGTTACAATTTGAAAATATTATTTATTCCACTGGCTTTATTCTACATTGGCACCGACCTATCAGTAATTACTTTCATTGCCTATTTTACAGGTATCTTGCGAGAGATCTTCTCTACTTTGAAGTTCATAAAAAAAGGTTGATTATCGAGTAGTCATTTGTGTTGATGATTACTGATAATGAGGTATTTAGTGATATTCACAATGATAAGAGAATTGATCTATCTGATCATGTACTTAACATGATGAGAAACGCTTTATTACACTGATTCAATTCTGTTAGTCCATGAAACTCATTATTACTGGTAGTATTTTCACAGACTTTATGTTCGGCTTTGTCATTGAGATTATGTTCATTACAACTAGTCTAAAAATATAAGATCATTTTTGATAAAGTTTTTTTTGTGTGAATTCGGGTTCTTATGGAAAAAATATTTTGTACTCTATTGAATAACTCAAAGTCTATTTTCATCTTGATTTTGACTGACGTGACAGTTTATTGTATAAGTTGATTATTATTTTTATTTCTTGGTTCGCAGATCCTCAATTCCTGGTACAAATTCAGGTACACTATTCACCTCTATCTATATATATATATATATATATATATATATATATATCTACTTGTTATCCAGCAACATTTACAATTCATAACAGCCAAACTGTACGATCCCAAAAATTTCGTTAAGTTCACCAAATTGACTTTTTTCCATACGAATTATAAGTTCTTTATGGTTATAATGGAACTGATACCTAGCCATCATTGATAGATTTTCACAAGATAGGCGTTATCTCTCCCAATAAAAATATCTACAATAATTATTAATTCATAAATTTCCTTTTCACACATCCTGGCATACTCGATCTCTCAAATCAATTTGAAACATTCGAGTTACCTATTATTTATGAAATACTAATAATTGCGTATAGTTCACCCATTCCATTATTCCAATACATTCTGTGGTTGACCGTGCTCTTGATAAAACAACATTGATTTCTGTCTTACCTTTCAAATTAATATTTTAATATTATCCTTTTCCATTGAACTAATTTTCGTTATGAGCCATTCACTTAAGATATTATAATTGACTGGTGGGTTAACCATTCTGATGTCCTCTAATTCATCAAATTATTGATCTCACAGTTCTGCTACCACCATCCAATATATACGATACCTACCTGAAAATGATGTAATTCTGTTCGCAAATTAATCCTTCAGTTTTTTATACATGAAATGCACGTAAATCTTTCTAAATAGATCTGATAAAAAGTCCTTGAAAGTTGTTGCCCACTCTAAAGTCTGTTGATTTGACGAATCCTTTATTCCATCTCCTCTCTCAAAAAATAGAATCCATCTAGTATAAGCCGCGGAATCAATCATATTTACGAAACATTTGAACTACTCATTCAACAATCAGAAAAAATATTTTAAATTGATATTTTAGAAATGTACAACAATGATACATTATCTAATGATGAAGCAGCATGTTTGAAAGTGAAAAACTAACTTCATCACACTTATTCGAAGCGATAACAGCTTGAACTCACAAAAAATGTATCATGGTACACCCCGCCCCCCTTTCACCCGTAGTTGTGTAGATAAAAAATCAAAATTTGGAGCATCCTATGAAATAAATAAACATCATATTCATTTAGATATATAAATAATTATTCAATTTCATTTCATTTTAGTTTTATTTAGCTATTCTTTAGCTAATCCTTGAGACATTATCAGCAGTTCAAACAGTTCGAAAGTTTCCATATCACCGCAAGTGTGTGCACTTCACTGGTGATCAAGGTAATCCTCAACCTGCTGAAACCACTGTGAGTGCCATAAATTTTATTGTCCATAACACTGCATGATCCAATCTGAAATATCGTTTCGGAGTCAACATATTGCCGTTTTTTATTGTCCTCTATAAAAACCTCTCGAGATAAGACTGCTGGCCTCCTGGCAGTTTCTAGTTTTTGCTTGGCTTTTCTCTTCTTTCTTACATCCAAAGAATTTTGTCACCAGTGGCGTGGATTAAATAAAATATAGAGGTGTACGAATGCAATATGTACGAATGCAATACCTACTCTCTCCTTAAAAATGCCAAGAAGGCTACTGATGATACTGAAACGGAAGTGAAAAACTTAAGGCAATAATTCATTCAACGCATTCAGGACCTGGAAACGAGTATTCATGCACTTGAGGAAGCGAACAAAATACTGAAAAATCGGCTTCTTAATATCGAAAGAAGTCTGCGAAAAAACTCTTTTCTCATTTTCGGGCTGAGACCCAATAAGGTTGTCCCCATCAGCTCGTTCACCTTGAAAGTGAATCTGGATTAATCTGGAGTCAACTCCGGTTTTATGAACAACCACATCAGGAATAAACCTATAGTGTTGAACTTGATTTCAAACTGGAAGGAATCAAATTTCAAATATAGCATCCCAAAAATACTGGAGTCTCGTTCGCTGAAACCTTCCTTACGAAGACCGGCTGGATAGAAAACGAAAACAATGTAACTCATCTCAACCCAAAAAGTCTCTGCAAAATACGTAAGAACACATGGTGATCGATGGTGGGTGTTCAGTTATCTGAATTGAATCGGGATAACAACATAGCCACTTCCTCGTCTGGTGTTACACCCAAACTTGGTACACAGCTATCTCAAGCGGCTGGCGGAAACTCTTCCAAACATTCAATGATCCATCGTCGGATGCAAATTGTATTTTATCTATTAATTATATTCTTTATTCTTCCCTTATTGTTCTCGTAACGAAAACGATTTCAAGGTGCTCAAACTGGTTTTTCTGAATATTAGGTCAATAATGACGGGATTTAACTATTTCCAAAATTATATCACGAAAGGAAATGTTGATATAGTATGTTTAGCAGAAACTTGGCTACACTCTGGAATTCCCACTGAAGTGATCAATATTGAACACTATAAATCCATAGAGCTGATAGGATAAGCAAGGAGGAGGTTTAGGGTTTATATACACAATTTCTACAATGCGAAATATTATTAAGCAAATGAGCGATTTTCTTGAACAACTTTGGATCTCACTGAAAATCAAAGGCAAAAAGTACACTTTGGAAGGTATATCGCCCTCCTACTGAATCTGATCAGCTGCTGAATGAGTTAGGAACACACCTTGATTTTTACCTACTTGTGATTCTTTCATGTTAACTGGGGATCTCAACGTTAACCTCCTGTCAGATGATTCACGCTCTGAACACTTCCTCAATCTGCTCAATTCGTATGATCTCCAGCAGTAAATAAATAACCTTAATTGCTATTTTGGTTAACTCTGACCCGAATCAGATTGCCAACGCCAACACTGTTGATCTTCAAGGAATGTCTGTCCACCTAGTGATTAAATGCGAGCTTGAAGGCGTAGTAAAAACGAATCAGATTAAATTTATTTCTTACTGCAATTTCTCTAAGCTTAACACTAATCTCTTCTATGAAGATCTCCGATCCTTTGATTGGGACTCGATTTATACGCTCGACAGCGTTGATGAAATGATGAAATTTTTCAATGCAAATATTTTGGGAAATTTTTAATTACCATGCACCCCTCCGCCGAGTACGAGTAACCAAACCACCCGCACCTTGGCTAACTGGAAACATCAGGAAAATGATGTCCACTCGCGATAAGGCATTCATAAAATACAAACAATCTGAAATTTATCCCCGGTCATTTATAAAGACCTCCGAAACTACACTACTCGTGCTATCCGCGTGGACAAAAAAGAATACATGAATTTTGTACTTAAAAAATAAAGACTCCACACAAACTTGGAATACTTTAAGGAATTTGGATGTACTTACTGAGAAAAAACGAATCCGACTTGCCTGGTGAACTCAAAAATGCACACCGCATCAACCCCTTTTTTTTTCGATCAGTAGATGAAAAAGAGCCTTGCCTTGTTTTGCTTGAATTCACCAAGGCCTTTGATACCACAGATCATAATATCTTTAATATCATAAAATTGATCTATTTACAAGTTAATCATAATTCCGTTGCCCTTATCAAGAGTTTCCTTTGATTTCGCACTCAATCCGTAACTATCGATGGCGAAACTTCCGGGGCATTACCAATCGCGTATGGAGTTCCACAAGGGTCTATTATTGGGCCCTTGCTATTTTCCTTATATATCTGCGATTTCCATGAAACAATTTGACACTCCTGTAAACATCACTGTGCTGACGACACCCAATTATACGTCAGCTTCAAAATCAACAACGCTCAGCAAACATTAGATCCTATAAACAAAGACCTGAACTCCTTGTATAATCCATCAACCGCTCATAATCTGAAGTTTAACCCTTCTAAATCCTATGCTATGCTTGTTGGAAAAAATCTGAATGCTCAGTAGCTGAGGCAATCTTCTCACTTTTTCTCTTGAACGAAAAACTGCCTTTTGTCAGTGAATGTTAAAATTCGGGCATCCGGTTCGATCAACAATTACGGTTCACAAGACATGTTAGTCACTTATGTCAAAGTTCTTTCAATATCTCAAGACAATTATATCCTTGTAGGGACATTCTACTTACTTCTAGGCTCAAACTGAGCCTCTGCCAAACCCTAATCACCTCGAAGCTGTCATATTGCGACGCCGTCTATGGCCCCACTCTTTTGCAGAGCGATGCCTCCAGGCTACAACGCATTCAGAATTCCTGTATTTGTTTCACCTATGGTATTCTGAAATATGATCACATCAGTGTAGAATTCGAAGAATCTGGTTGGCTGGGACTGGAAAAAATAGGCCAACTACATTTACTATCCCTCACGCACAAAATCATAACATCTTGCACCCCTAGATACCTAGCCTCTCAACTCATCTCCTTCAGAAACTTCAATAATGCTCGCACGCAAAATGCAAACGCTTGGTTATCTCAAAATTTAAAACCAGTTTGTCCAAAAGAAGTTTCTCTTACTCAGCTACAAAATCTCACAACTCCTCACCATCTCACTTCCAGAACTATGATATAATAAATTTCAAAAGGAAACTGAAAGATTTATTACTTCAGAGTTGGAGGGATAAACTGGAAATTGGCTGTACTAAAATGTCTCTTGGAGTTGTATTTGGAATCTCATTGAACACTGATTGATTGAAAATCGACAGTCTCAATACTGTCTGCTATCATATACCCTTAGTTTTTCAATTTTCTTTTTTTCTATCTTTTCCTTCCTTCCATGGTTCAGTTGCAAAACAGCATTAGCTGACACTGCGCGTGCATTGATTAATTTTTGTAAATTATTGTTAACTTAACATGTATTTTTTCATGAGATGAATGAAGACGATTTATTATTATTATTATTATTCAAATTCCGTTGAAAATATCGAATGATATAATCAATAAACGAATTAAACAGAAGCCAGCCGCACATTTGTGGTTTCGATTAGCAGACCCCGCATTCCAGGGCAACAACCTCCGTTGATTTGTCGTTTTCTACCGAGTGTTGTTCATCCTTGCACTTGTTAACCAGTCCCCTCGATATTCTTCCCATTCATATCTATAATCCTGGACTCGGATGTCACTCAGGTAGCTATAGCTGCCTCCGTGGTGACGTTGGTTGTTGCCCTGGAATGCAGGGTCTGCTAACCGAAACCACAAATGGGCGGCTGGCTTCTCTTTGTTGACTCCATTGATTTGTTGTTTTCTACCAAGTGTTGTTCATCCTTGCACTTCTTCACCGTACTGATGAGGGCCGAGAGCCCAAAACACGTATCTACGGTTAATACTTCTCTTTGAGGACTATGTCCATTGAACTCCTTCCGTTTTGTTTACCAGTCCCCTCGATATTCTTCCCATTCATATCTATAATCCTGGACTGGGATGTCACGCAGGTAGCTATAGCCTGCCTCCGTGGTGACGTTGGTTGTTGCTCTGGAATGCAGGATCTGCTATCCGAAACCACAAATGTGCGGCTGGCTTCTGTTTGTTGACTCCGTTGATTTGTCGTTTTCTACCAAGTGTTGTTCATCCTTGCACTTCTTCACCGTTCTGATGAGGGCCGAGAGCCCGAAACACGAGTCTATGGTTAACACTTCTCTCTGAGGGCTATGTCCATTAAATTTCTTCCGTTTTATATATATATATATATATATATATATATATATATATATTTTTTATGAAGAAGAAAAACACGAAGTCGTCTCCACAATATAATATTAAAATCGATTAGGTCAATACCAGGGTTTGTTTTCCTTGGGGATTATGGTTCCCAGGGGATTGACTTCGTAATCAAACTATGGAATACTATTGTTTATTGTTTTGTGTGGTTGATTTTGTACCTTGAGAATCGAATTGGACCAGAATTCCTTGCTTTTTTCGTTTTCCATTTTTGTTTTATTTCCACGTGGTGAACTGGTTTTTGACGACTTAATATTTTGTAGACGTCTTTTGATTAATTTTTTCTTGAATTGGTGTGGTTTTCTGTGTGGGACGATGGTTATTGAGAAATTCCATTTGTCTAGTAGGTGCGAGATGAACAGGGGCGTACTCTACTTATTTCCGTAATAAAAGTATTGAGCCTGAACAACTCTTATAATGAATTCACTTTTTTCAAAATAAACTCACCGGTATATATATATATATATATATATATATATATATATATATATATATATATATATATGAACTGCATCAGATTATTGATAGTGACACCTATAATCTGTGCGGTGAAGCTTACACCTAATATCGTGGAATTTTAATGTATTGGCCTAAGGCTATCAACCTACGAGAAATCTGATACGAATTTGAAAGAGTCCACAGGCCGTCCTGATGATTGGGAAACCATGAAACAGGCTGTAGACGGATGGTGGGTTCTTTTGGATTCGAAACAGATTTCTCTTATTCTCGATATTTGTTTGCGTTAAACGCATGAGGAGTACGACAATTGGTATCGTGGGTAGGCCTATCTGACACATTTGTTGGTGACCTGTTAATATGCACGAAATTTCGTGCTATTAAAATTCCACGATATTAGGTTTAAGCTTCACCGCACAGATTATAGGTGTCACTATCAATAATCTGATGCAGTTCACATGTTTGTATTGGCCTTAACCTACGAGAAATCTGATACGAATTTGAAAGAGACCACAGGCCGTCCTGTTGATTGGGAAACCATGAAACAGGCTGTAGACGAATGGTGGGTTCTTTTGGATTCGAAACAGATTTCTCTCTATATATATATATTGTTATGTTATGAAAAACCAGTTAAATATTTTAAAAAGAAATAAACCACAAAAAAGAATAATTATTGATTAGTTATTAGTTCCAAGAGATTTTTTTTTTTAATAACTTTTGGAGTTCTATTTATTTATAAGCCTTTGTATAATATGGATAGATACAAAATGTCAAAGTACGATAAAACGATCAATTGTATACACTGTCAAAATTATCATAACCCATAATTGTTCAAAAGACAACTAAAAGTCTAAATTTTACAAAATTTGCAAGAATAAAAGGAAATCAACACATTTATAAACTAGAAACACACTGTACATGAAATTGTAGCTAACTAAAAGTAGCCAATGAGAGAACAGCAAACGTCTTTATGAAAAATAGCCAATCAGAGAATAGATGGTCAGGTGTAAAGTTAGAAATTGTGAGAGAATAGCAACGAGAGGGTATCATAAGCAATTATTATTAGAATTTGTAAATAGTAATAAGTATGGAAAAATAGCTCGATATATAAATTGAGTAAGATAAATATAAACAGTGAAAAGTGACAATTTAGTGCGCGAATTCAAAATTTCAAATAAGAAAACAACAGGAAAAAGATGTATCTAAGCGACAGAAAAACAAAGCCTGGGGGAGATGAAAAAATATTTCCAAGCAGATAGCACGCAAAAATTTTTATTAATAAAAAATGGAATAATTCCATCATTTGGGAAACAAAAACAAATATTACCTTAATGATATAATATAACCACGAATCCTGATGCTGATTTCCACATCTATATCGTTCCTGATACTGGTATTGCAGTCCTGACAGCGAATGAAGAGAGGAGACATCCTGTTTTATGGTATAGTTTGAACACCAACAGTTCCAACCAGGTATAAAAACTTTCTTAGTGTGTTTCCGGTCCAGAACTATTTCACAAATAACCAATTGCACATTCGAAGAACGCTATTTCACTTTACTTTGAACAATAACAGAAAATTTTACATTCACGAAAAGTGAGGTTCTGTTTATCTATCCATGATCTGATTTATTATTATTATTCGTGAATATTTGTTTGATTCACTCTAGTAATAAGTTATTTCTCGTAGGCCAGATAATTTTAAGTCTTCCTGAATAAAGGAGATAATTGTTTTTGATATTTGGTTGTTTATTTTCTCACAATGATCAACTAACATAACAAAGATCATTCAATAAACTGAAGTTAGTCACCAGTGGCAGTGTATCTATTGCTTTGAACCGGCCACCTTTTGAGAAAAGAGCGTACCAGCTGTTGTCTAGCCGTGGCAAGGAAAATAATAATTGTTGGTAGCGTGACGAGAGAACAGTGACGTTCGCTGGCAATCATTATTAAAGGGGCAGAAATATCTATTTATATCATATAAATTTGGCTCTTAAAGAATAACGAAAAATATTAGCTTCATTCATTATATAAAAACAAATTATAATTATTCAATCCATCAAACCATAACAAATGGCGCCCAACGCGGTGCAAAAATATATTAGTTATTAAAATAATAAAAAAAATATATATTTACCAATTCTCATTACATTACAAATGGCGCCCAACGTGGGGCGAGTAAGGGAAATATAATATTTCATCATATTTATCACAGCGGAAAAGGCGAATGAAGGAAATATTATTTCATAATATTCATCTGGGGAAAAAAGGCAAGTAAAGGCAATATCATTTCAAGGCAAAGTAAGGGCAAGTAAAGGAAAAATATATTTCTCAATATCACTGGGTGAACATTAGCAATTGACATTTCAAAGTATAAGACTAAATATAGGTGAATAAAAAATGGATTTGAGAGATGGTAAGAAAGTTGGTTTGGAAGAAGGTGCAGAAGGTAGAGATAGGGGTGATCAGGAGGAACTAGGAGAGAGTAGTAATGTGAGACAGATAGAAATAAAAAGTGAGAGTACACAAATGGAGAGTAATAAAATGTTAGGAAAATTTTTAGAAAGAATGGAAAAAATGAATGAAAAGTCAGAAAAAAATATAGCAAGTATGAAAAATGAATTAAAAAATGAGATAAAAGAAATGAAATAAAATTCAGAAAGTTTGAAAGATGAAATAAAAGAAAGTATGAAAGAGGATTTGAAAGAAAATTCAGCAAGAATGGAAGAGAAAATAGAAAGAATGACTGATAGAATAATAGAAAGTATGGAAAAACGTTTCAAAGAAATTAGTGAAGGAATATGTAAACCATTAGAAACAAGTAGTGAGAAAAATAAAGGTCAAGGGATAGTTATACAAAAAACAGATGATAGGAATAATTTATTAGAAAAAGATGACAAACAGATACAAAATATAAAAATGAATTTCGATCTCCAAAATAATGAACTTATGCATAACATAAATGTGAATAATAAAAATTTTCAGATGAGAAAGGGAAAAATAAATAATAAAGTAAAAATAATGAAAATATATGACAGGAACATGGCAAAAATGAATTTTGAGTTACAAAAAGGTGACAAAAATGATAAAATAATAATAATAAAAAAGAATGACATGAGCGTGGCATACAAAAATTATGAGTTGAAAAAAGGAAATATAAATGAAAAAACAATAGTAATGCAAATAAATGATATCTACAGGGCGAATAGAATTTGTGAAATGAAACAAAGAAATACAAAAAATGAAATAACAATAAGAATGTATAGTAAAATGTCTAATATAAAATTAGAAAAGAAGTTGAATCAATATGACGATCAAAAACAAAAAAGGTTTGGATCTATTAAAAAGAAAATAGTTGAAAATATTAACATGAAATTTCTATTGAAAATGTTTGAAATAAAATATAGGCTTGAGTTACAAACAAGCAAGATTCCATAGAAGGAGAGAAAATAATAAAAATGAAAATTTAGGAAATAATAAATTGTAGATTAACAAATTTGATAGGCAAGTTAAGGAATAAAAATGGAAAAAAGTTAAAAAAAAAAAATTTGATAAATAGGTATGATTTCAAATTTAAAAAAAAGGAAAAAAAAAAAAAAAAAAAAAAAATTGGAAAAAAAAAAATTCCAAAAGGAAAACAATAATATTGAATAACAATAAAAATACTGAGAGATAGAAAAAAAAAAGGATTAGAAAAAAAGAAAAAAATATAGATTTAAAAAAGGAAAAATATAGAAATGGATAATAAATAATGTGAATTTTGAAGAAAAATGAAAAGAAATGAAGATTAAAAATATTTTGTGTATAGAATGAATGTATGTGAGAAATGAAAGTGGGTATGATAATAATAATAATACTAAAGAAGTATATTATAATAAATATGATGATGATGATGATAAAGGTATATTGATAAATAATATGAAGGTATATTAATGAATTATAAATGAATAATTATGTATGAATAATGAAAAAGCGAAAGAGTATGTACACAAAATAAAAGTAAATGAAAGGAGAGATTCAGATAAATAAAATATCCAATTCAATATGAATATAAAGAACAACTGAAGGAAAAGATAGGAAAAATAATAAAATAGTATAATTGAAAAGAGTACCAGTAATTGTAAAATCGATAATTGAGAATAATATCAGTATAAAATATAAAATGAAAGTGAGATAATCATAAAATATAAAATGTCATATATTAAGATATCTAGAAAAGTTTTGTCTCTTGATCTGAAAAGAAGACCAAGTCAAGCTTTTCTGGAACAACAAAATAATAATTATCGTTGTAGAACTTGTTTTTTCTGGAAGTCGAGCAAGTAGTTTTCTGAAAATAGAAAATTAGTATTAGTTAATGTAGAGTTAATAAATATAAATAAAGAAATTGATATTCAAGATTTCCTAACTAGTATAAAATATTGAATATAAATTTAGGAATGTTGTTATGTTATAAAAACCAGTTAAATATTTTAAAAAGAAATAAACCACAAAAAAGAATAATTATTGATTAGTTATTAGTTCCAAGAGATTTTTTTTGAATAACTTTTGAAGTTCTATTTATTTATAAGCCTTTGTATAATATGGATAGATACAAAATGTCAAAGTACGATATGACGATCAATTGTATACACTGTCAAAATTATCATAACCCATAATTGTTCAAAAGACAACTAAAAGTCTAAATTTTACAAAATTTGCAAGAATAAACGGAAATCAACACATTCATAAACTATAAATACACTGTACATGAAATTGTAGGTAACTAAAAGTAGCTAATGAGAGAATAGCAAACGTCTTTATGAAAAATAGCCAATCAGAGAATAGATGGTCGGGTGTAAAGTTAGAAATTGTGAGAGAATAGCAACGGGAGGGTATCATAAGCAATTATCATTAGAATTTGTAAATAGTAATAAGTATGGAAAAATAGCTCGATATATAAATTGAGTAAGATAAATATAAACAGTGAAAAGTGACAATTTAGTGCGCGAATTCAAAATTTCAAATAAGAAAACAACAGGAAAAAGATGTATCTAAGCGACAGAAAAACAAAGCCTGGGGGAGATGAAAAAATATTTCCAAGCAGATAGCACGCAAAAATTTTTATTAATAAAAAATGGAATAATTCCATCATTTGGGAAACAAAAACAAATATTACCTTAATGATATAATATAACCACGAATCCTGATGCTGATTTCCACATCTATATCGTTCCTGATACTGGTATTGCAGTCCTGACAGCGAATGAAGAGAGGAGACATCCTGTTTTATGGTATAGTTTGAACACCAACAGTTCCAACCAGGTATAAAAACTTTCATAGTGTATTTCCGGTCCAGAACTATTTCACAAATAACCAATTGCACATTCGAAAAACGCTATTTCACTTTACTTTGAACAATAACAGAAAATTTTACATTCACGAAAAGTGAGGTTCTGTTTATCTATCCATGATCTGATTTATCATTATTATTCGTGAATATTTGTTTGATTCACTCTAGTAATAAGTTATTTCTCGTAGGCCAGGTAATTTCAAGTCTTCCTGAATAAAGGAGATAATTGTTTTGATATTTGGTTTATTTTCTCACAATGACAACTAACATAAAAAGATCATTAAATAATTTCCTGGATGTCATTTCCTGTGAACCGCCACCTTTTGAGAAAAGAGCGTACCAGCTGTTGTCTAGCCGTGGCAAGGAAAATAATAATTGTTGGTAGCGTGACGAGAGAACAGTGACGTTCGCTGGCAATTATTATTAAAGGGGCAGAAATATCTATTTAAATCATATAAATTTGGCTCTCAAAGAATAACGAAAAATATTAGCTTCATTCATTATATAAAAACAAATTATAATTATTCAATTCATCAAACCATAACAAATGGCGCCCAACGCGGTGCAAAAATATATTAATTATTAAAATATTAAAAAAAATATATATTTACCAATTCTCATTACATTAACAATATATATATATATATATATATATATATATATATATATATATATATATATATATATATATATATATATATATATATACCAGTAAGTTCATTTTGAAAAAAGTGAAGTGAAAAGAGTTGTTCAGGCTCAATAATATTGTCACGGAAATGAGTAGAGTACGCCCCTGCTCATCTCGCACCTACTAGACAAATGGAATTTCCGATGACATCACAGAATCGTCGAGATATTTCCGAAAGCCAGATGATCCCAGAAATGACATTCTAGGAAATTCTAGAATTATGTTTCGAATATATATCCGGGTCGCACGCGATAGACGTTACTTATGTGATTCATTCGAAGTAAGTAGAGCGCGGTATTCTGAACTCTGAATATTTCAGTGTTATTGTGTTGTGTTTTATGGTGAAGTAAACCCTACGACGGGATGGAGGCTCTAACGGAAATGATCAAGCAGCAAAAACCGAACAAGAGGGACGATTGCTGGAGGAAAAACAAAGAGAAACAAGAGAAGGAGGAAAGCCTAGAAAGAAAAAAATAAAAGGAGAAGAAACTACGAGAACAACAGAAAACATTTATCAAACAAATTATCCAGAAAACCGAGGATAAAATCGTGGGCCAGAAGGTTTATAAAATAGGAACGGGAATCAACACAGTCTGGAAAACTATGGGAGAACAGTGAGATGAATAAATGGAGCAAGGAAAGGAGTATGGGTGGTGCGAGAAGTGAATGAGAAAACAATGCGGCACTCAAAAGAACTATAAAATAAAGTTGCTTCACTAAAGTTCCAAGTCCACCGTGATAGGGTCCTTCTGGTGTTCAAATCCACTTCTTCTGACATTCTGGGAAAATGTTTGTGGAAAAAAAGTAAATACCTTTCACCAATCAGCACATTGTCGAAAAAGTAGGGCCCAATGATGTAATTTACAAAAATTTCCCTCCAAACATCAAGCAACCATTGCTATTGAGGATCAACAGTCCTCAACCAGTGAGGATTTTCGATTGCATGATGATGCATATGACCCGTTATTCTTAAACGTTGCTTCAACAGAAAACAGAATTTTGTTTGAAGTGGGGACCTCATCATATCCTTCCGTATACCTGAGTATAATTATGCTAATCAGAAAGAACTTTTTGTTTTCAACAATGATTCGCGGTTACGTGGTCATAATCTCAAATTAAAAAAGGAGAAATTTGCCACTAGGCAGAGACAACATTTTTTGGTGAATCGTATTTTTGGAACATGGAATAACTTACCCAATGATGTTGTGAATTCTGACTCAGTGAATAGTTTTGAAAACAAAATATAAATTTGCTTATTTGCATAATTGTTGCTACGCATATATTGATTAATTTTCTTTTTCTTTTGCATGCATTGTAAAATCTTGTTGATCTCTTTAGTTCGTTTTTCAGGCTTACATAGGACTCTGTCCTCAGCCTTTACTTATATGTAATAATAATAATAATCCTCGTTAATTGTTCCAATCATTTGAATTCAAAACGCAACTCCATTTGCAAAATCATTACAATTCTTCGTAGGTTCAGATGATAAGGGTGGAACTTATGTTTCAATATTATACTGCTCTTAAGTTCTACTCAACGACACATACAATTTATTCACATACAAACCACAGTACAACTTCATCTCCAGAATTCTTTATTGTAATCTCGTTATATCTACTACACGACGTCATAGCAACGCCTGAAGGTTATAAATCGCACATTAACTTTTTGGTTTTAAAACCTACAAATACGTGGTCTTTAAGACGGTATAAGAAGTCATTATGTTAATTTTATCACTTTGTGCTACTTGGGATTCTGTTCACACTACTTTGTGAAATATCCGTTTCCGCTGCCATTTCCCCAGTGCTCAAGTGAGGATTTTCCTGTAGCATCAATAAAACTTGCAGCTCATTTTTCTCATTTATCCAACAACCAACAATTTCCTTTCTGGTATAAGACACACCACCAGTGAGTTCATACTGATTCTTCAACTTTTTGACTGAAGAGTTTTTGCTTCTGGATATTTTTAATGGTATATTCTGCTTGCTAATGAAGGATTCATATCAGCTTTGCCAATACAGTAGACCATATTTTCACTTATTCTTCGCGAGTGAAATTCATTATTAACAATTGGACGTGTACAATTATTGAAAATACACGGATGTGTCAGATTTTACGACAGCGACCTACTCGATTCCTTTTTATTCGAAAAACTACACAAAGTAGACCATATAAACTGTATATCAACAAAAAGCTCTTTAAAAATGCCATGAAATGATGCAATAAAATATAGGGTGTTGCATTCGAAAAAGTCGAGTTATTGCCATGTGTGATTTGTGATTTTCAATGGAACATCGACTTCGAGGTCATTCTCATCTCAAAACTTGTGCTAAAGTCTAGGGAATCGACTGGAGAAAAGTTGGTTAGGTTATCTTGAATGGTTCTGAAGTTATGAATTTCTCTGTGGGTCTACGCAGGACGATATTTTGACAAAAACTATTGCAGATAAGTCTATCATATCTAGGTATAGAAAAATCGAATTAAACGGTTTTCTTCACATAAAGGATTCAATATAAAATTGAACCAGAAAATGGTAGATCTCAGGTGAAAAACAACTACTTTCCTGGCAAATACCACGCAGAACATTGAATGATATTCACCTGAAAATCCATGCATACTTCCATAAAATATCAATGGACATTGAATGCAATGTTTCTTTCGATAAGCTCGATTGTTTAGAGATGTCGTTTCACCTAACAATCCATACCGGTTTCAGGCTTTTGGCCTCATCAGTACGAGAATCAACCAGCCAGGTGCAAAGAACTCTGGCTGAAGTGAGACACAACGTAAACAAACCATCATCGATCTTGTAACACCTATAGGTACGCCGGAAAGATAAACTTTAACTGGCGGTACCTAGTGACAGAAAAAACACTCGAAATCTCCACCTCGATAGGTTTCATAAGATTCCTTCATAGGAGGCAGCCGTCTAGCATATAGTGAAAGAAGTGCCATTGAAGGGAATGAATAGAAAATCGATTAAACGGTTTTCACATAAAGGATTCAATAATTGAACCAGAAAATGGTAGATCTCAGGTGAAAAATACTTTCGAATACCGCAGAACATTGAATGATATTCACCTGAAAATCCATGCATACTTCCATAAATATCAATGGACATTGAATGCAAATGTTTCTTTCTGATAAGCTCGATTATGTTTAATTTATGTCGTGTTCACCTAACAATCGCATACCGGTTTCAGGCTTTGGCCTCATCAGTACTGGAGATCAACCAGCCAAAGGTGCAAAGAACTCTGGCTGAGGACAAACGTAAACAAACCATCATCGATCTTGTAACACTATAGTGCCGGAAAAGATAAACTTTAACTGGCGGTACCTCAGAAAGAAACACCGAAAATCTCACCTCGATAGGTTTCTAAATAAAGATCTTCTCGTAGGAAGCCCGTCTAGCATATAGTGAAAGAAAAGTGCCAGTGAGGGAATGAATGAAAATCGATTAAACGGTTTCTTCATAAAGGATTCAAAATAAATTGAACCAGAAATGGTAGATTCAGGTGAAAAAACTACTTTCCTGGTAAATCCGCAGAACATTGAATGATATTCACCTGAAAATCCATGCATACTTCCATAAAATATCAATGGACATGAATGCAAATGTTTCTTCTGATCAGCTCGATTATGTTTAATTTATGTCGTGTTCACCTAACAATCCGCATACCGGTTTCAGGCTTTTTGGCCCTCATCAGTACGGAGTAGTCAACCAGCCAAAGGTGCAAAGAACTCTGGCTGAAGTGAGACACAACGTAAACAAACCATCATCGATCTTGTATGCGGATTGTTAGGTGAACACGACATAAATTAAACATAATCGAGCTTATCAGAAAGAAACATTTGCATTCAATGTCCATTGATATTTTATGGAAGTATGCATGGATTTTCAGGTGAATATCATTCAATGTTCTGCGTGGTATTTGCCAGGAAAGTAGTTGTTTTTCACCTGAGATCTACCATTTTCTGGTTCAATTTTATATTGAACCTTTAGTGAAGAAAACCGTTTAATCTGATTTTCTATTCATTCCACTTCACATGGCACTTTCTTTCACTATATGCTAGACGGCTTGCCAATTCTACCGAGAAGGAATCTTTATTTAGAAACCTATCGAGGTGGGAGATTTCGAGGTTTCTTTCTGTCACAGGTACCGCCAGTTAAAGTTTATCTTTTCCGGGTACCATAGGTGTTACAAGATCGATGATGGTTTGTTTATTGAGTCTCACTTCAGCCAGAGTTCTTTGCACCTTGGCTGGTTGACTACCGTACTGATGAGGGCCAAAAGCCTGAAACCGGTATGGATTGTTAGGTGAACACGACATAAATTAAACATAACGAGCTTATCAGAAAGAAACATTTGCATTCAATGTCCATTGATATTTTATGGAAGCATGCATGGATTTTCAGGTGAATACTTCAATGTTCTGTGGTATTTGCCAGGAAAGTAGTTGTTTTTTCAACCTGAGATCTACCATTTTCTGGTTCAATTTTATATTGAATCCTTTAGTGAAGAAACCGTTTAATCGATTTTCTATTCATTCCACTTCACATGGCACTTTCTTTCACTATATGCTAGACGGGCTTGACAATTCTACTGAGAAGGAATCTTTATTTAGAAACCTATCGAGGTGGGAGATTTTCGAGTGTTTTTCTGTCACTAGGTACCGCCAGTTAAAGTTTATCTTTCCGGCGTACCTATAGGTGTTACAAGATCGATGATGGCTTGTTTACGTTGTGGTCTCACTTCAGCCAGAGTTCTTTGCACCTTGCTGGTTGACACTCCGTACTGATGAGGGCCAAAAGCCTGAAACCGGTATGCGGATTGTTAGTGAACACGACATAAATTAAACATAATCGAGCTTTATCAGAAAGAAACATTTGCATTCAATGTCCATTGATATTTTATGGAAGTATGCATGGATTTTCAGGTGAATATCATTCAATGTTCTGTGGTATTTGCCAGGAAAGTAGTTGTTTTCACCTGAGATCTACCATTTTCTGGTTCAATTTTATATTGAATCCTTTATGTGAAGAAACCGTTTAATCGATTTTTCTATTCATTCCACTTCACATGGCACTTTTCTTTCACTATATGCTAGACGGGCTTGCCAATTCCTACTGAGAAGGAATCTTTATTTAGAAACCTATCGAGGTGGAGATTTTCGAGTGTTTTCTGTCACTCAGGTACCGCCAGTTAAAGTTTATCTTTCCGGCGTACCTATAGGTGTTACAAGATCGATGATGGTTTGTTTACGTTGTGTCTCACTTCAGCCAGAGTTCTTTGCACCTTTGGCTGGTTGACTACTCCGTACTGATGAGGGCCAAAAAGCCTGAAACCGGTATGCGGATTGTTAGGTGAACACGACATAAATTAAACATAATCGAGCTTATCAGAAAGAAACATTTGCATTCAATGTCCATTGATATTTTATGGAAGTATGCATGGATTTTCAGGTGAATATCATTCAATGTTCTGCGTGGTATTTGCCAGGAAAGTAGTTGTTTTTCACCTGAGATCTACCATTTTCTGGTTCAATTTTATATTGAATCCTTTATGTGAAGAAAACCGTTTAATTCGATTTTTCTATTCATTCCACTTCACATGGCACTTCTCTTTCATATCTAGGTATGTTATATCGACAATTCAGTGGCGAATCTAACAAAAACGGGGGTTACCATTTGGAAAAAAACAGAACTCAGCTGTGTATTTTATTTTGGGATATCCTGTATTAAAATTCAAATATTTTTAGAATGTGCCTTATTGTCGGACCTATCGTTAAAAAAAAAACAAGTCCATAGCTTGGATAGAAAAAAAGGTATGGAGCTTATAACCTAGCTTATGTGGAATAAGGTGAACCTTCGTGACCAATCAATATCTGATCAACTACTTTTCAGAAACCGCAAATCGGTAGATTTCTTCCGAATTAGGAAGCTTCTCATTTTGTAGTAGTATTTTGGAATGACATTTTTTATGAAATCGTATCACCCAAACTTTTTGAAATGGCTGCATTTCAGGAAGTTCACGATAACATTTCGCAAAGATAAGTTTGGGAAAATATTTAATTTCGATAATTTCAGGAGGATTCTATAATAGGAGTTCTTCGACAAATGGTTATACTTCTCATGATCCTATCACAACTGTTTTTGTTCCTCTGGTTCGCAAACGACATCAAAGTAGAGGTGAGAAAATTGTATTCTTGTAAATGATATGAAAATGATTATAATGATACAACAAAAGTCAAGTTCCTTTCATTCAGATCATTTTCAAATGCCATCAGACATCACATTCTAGTATAGATTTGCCTGATGAACAAATTGATGAGAGTTTCATTGAATTCAATTTATTTATTGGGTTCCTCTCAAAATCCCTCCGGTCATGTCCTGAACATATATAACCAGGACGCTTACAAAACTTGTTTTCTCAAATGGTGTCGTCTAATGTGGTTGACTAGCTTTTTGTATAGCATCTCCCCCTTTTTGTTCACCATCTCCCCCTCATATCAAATTCAATTCCCAAGAGGGGTGCTAGTGAAACTGCTACTATGAACAACCACTCACATGTTTTAGGAAACCATATTCTGATTGTCACTATCAGTAACAAAAATATTCATAAAATGAAATTCTCTTAGGTACATCAAATTAACTTCTTGTATAAATGGAAGGTAGAAGAAATTAAATAACTGATGATTCACTGCTCAATGAATGATTATATATCTTATATGTGTATTTGGAACATACATATGAGACATAATTCCCAATTCCCTAACTTATCCGGTTAAAATGGCCGACTGTCTCGATATGGTAGCAAATTTGATGTTTTCAATGAAACATCATGCTTTATAATTTCTGAAGTAGGCTGTGACTAGAGAAAAATTATTCTAGCTACACTCTGTCATTCAATAAAAACTCTATGGATCAGTCTCATCATTAAATTGAAAATTTCATAGTGAACACGGCAATATGCGCATATCTTTTTTATTTCATCTGACATATAAACAACCACTACAAGAATACTACACACGAACAAATTGACAAGCTGTCAAAATAGGTTAATGTCAAAAAAATACATGCAGTTCATGAATCCTTTATAATGCGCAATTTCCAGAGAGGTCATCCATCAGAAAGAACATACTCAGAACAGTTCAAATAAAGATAAGAAGTAAACCCAATAACTTTAAAGTGATTTAATTGTGAGTGGAAAGGCTGAAATTAACATCTTGGCGTATGTACAATTTTCTCCTACTGCTTCAATTTGTGAAATCGAGGAAAGATGTAAATAACCTACGAAACTGCGAAAGTGGTAGTGGAAAGTGCGAGAAAAACTTTGAAGAAGCATAAATACCCGTTGTCCAATCTATACCAGCATAAAATGATACAGGTCGAAGGTAAGCATATTGTGATGGGCCAATAGTTGAACGAGTTGACGACAATGATATCGTTTACAAAATATAAGTCTTGGATGTTCAACCGAAATAACATACGGTTCTGGGCCAAAGAAAATCAGATTATTTTTTATATTTCCTAACCAGGACAGATTCTGGTTGTAGATCAACGTATGATGGTGCTTTAACTGGACAAAGCAAACTAGAATTCCTTTACAAGAAAATCCAAAATAAAATGGATAACCTACTCAATTATTTGAAAAATAATATATATGTCCAACAAATGTGGGGTAGGATCACACAATTATTTCCTGATTTCTCAAATGACACTCAGGTGGACTTGGTGGCTAGATCACCTGATCTGACACCGCTTGATTTTCATATGAGGGGTTCTGAAAACAAAGTTTATTCTCGTCAAGCACCAATAATATTGGGAGATTCACGAAATAGAGTAATACTCAATTATGAACATGTAATTAGATACTGAATACAAATTTCAATATATTTGTTGTTGATATTATTTTGTTCAAGTTAATGATGTTGATCAACTTCTCGTTTATTGACTTGGCACAGGGTTTCTTCAAATTCAATATTTTTGACATTTACTTATTTTTTTTCGTAATCTTGCTCTTTAATTTACCTTCTTAACATAAACATTAAGTATTTTTTCATTATTGAGATCAATTGAAATTGGTCATCGTCAACACTTCGATTGAACATTCAAAAAATGAAATGATATACAGGGTATTCCTATAAAAATTAGATTTGGTGCCATTTCCGTTGGAACAGAAAGTTGTCCAGTTTGAATACATACGTCAGCAAATTGGAAATCAATATGGATGGTCCAGAGAGTTTCCTTCGAAAAAAGTTTATCATAAAACACCACTAGCGCAAACTTAATTGGTTAACAAATAACTTGATAATAATTTATTCTGAAAAACTATTGATTGTGTGAATAACAGAGTAAAGATGAAACAATGTATTTCCTGTCACTCCCTGCTTGGATGGAAAATATGTTAAAATTGATAAAAATTATGATTTAGCAAAGTGTCTGGTGTTCGTTTGTAGATTCCAGAAATGTTAAAATATATAGCGTGTTCCATTCGAAAACTCAAATTTGATGCTAATTCGGATTAAGGAAATATTTTGAGCTTCAGATATAAAATGTTCATGAGAATTGTTTTGAAAGGAAAATCTCAAAATGGGTGAAAGTTCACACAAACATCTCAATCTTTTTAGATTGAAGTACATAAAAAAAATATTATTTCTTTATCTGACACATAGATGGAATACCTGCAAGTATATATTCCAATATTCAAAATGGCATCAAGAACTATATGATAATTCCAAAATTTCGAAAGGTTCACATATTCTCTCAGAATTTGTTTGGTTGGGATGATGATCCATTTGATGTTGAATGAAAACTATCATTTTTCTGACAATGTTTCGAATTTTATTGAAGCTCTCCATCGGGGTTCTATAACATTAGATTTTTTCAATAATTGTTATATATAAACAAAATTAAAAAATCGTTTTGAACTTACCAAATATTCAGTTGAAGGCATTTTATTCAAACGTCATAAGGTACTCACCAAGAATAGTTAAAAGTGTTGAAGAGTTGAAATTGTGGAATAAAGATCAGAAATTAGTACACAAATTAAAAATAAGGGACAATCAATTATTTTAGAAACCATAGGCAAACGTATATTGTGATTGATATCGAATAGGAAAGCATTGGGGTCCAATGAAAAAACATTGTTAAATCATTCCGGGATCAAATTGAAAAAGGCATTATTCAACCTCTCTTTGACTCTTCTAGTATTTACACTGTCTCATTTGATATGCGGATCATCTCACTGAGAAATATATATTGAACATCGAATATCGCAGGATAAGATAAATCAAAATTGTTGCCGTTTTCCCTAGTGTGTTCAATGAGAGCAGTAGGATTGATAGTATACTTTTCTCATCATTTAATTTCTCCATATTTCGATAACTTTTTTTTTGCTGTTTGGTCTATAAAGCACAGGGGCAATTCTCAGAATGGATTTTATCTAACAAATTATATTGAATATCCGAACGAGTTTTTGTTTTTTTGGCGTAAAATATCATTATTTTTCGATGGTGTTGTAACTTGAAAAAAACTATACTGGTTAAATCTTCTTTCAGAACTAGTACGGTATTTCATTGTGATTTTGTTTGTATTTTTTTTTTCATTCGGAGGTTTTATTTTGTATTTTTTTTTAACTAATGATGATTGGTAATTATATATTTTTTATTATGTTGGAAAACCTATGAAACTTACCATAGGTCTCAGAGAAACGTCTATTTTGTGGTGTATTTGCAGAAAATACATTTTTGGAAAAAGTCCATTCCTAGTTTCAGGATATTTCGCATATTTCTCATCGATATAATGATTTACAAACAGTTCTTTGAATAATTCATTGGTTTCTTTTGTATTTTCATAGCTAACACACGATGTTTGTTTATCTTTCAACCCCTTCATTTAAAACTGCCTTTTTCAATTTGATCATACAAATCTTTGAATGGTTTATCAACTTGTTTTATTAATCGCCGTTTTTTCTGTTCGACAAAAATCTCAATGTTCTTCTATTTCAATTTCAGTATATATTTGCCGGTGTTTTTAAAAATATCTCTTTATCCCGTATTTTCGTTTTGTTTATCTATAATGTCTGATTTTTGTTTCACATTTCCAACTTTTTCGATTCAGAAAAACTATTTTTGGTATCTTACAAAATTTCAATATAATCACATTCATTGAATGTTTGATGGCGAGTACAAAACAATTTATACATTCTGTATATTGTAAAAAAAACAGAGCTCTGATGAAAAATTTGATGAAATTCAAAACGGTGACAAAAAAACAACATCAAACCCTAAAAAAAAATTTTGAAGAATTGTTACTTAATCACCTTCACAGATATTGGTTTCTATATTTATTCTTCCAAAACTACTGATTTAATTTTCTTATGAAGTCGTATTTCTGCATCAAAAACATATTTTTGTTTTGTTTTTAGAGCAGTGCCATACCAAATATAATTTATACTGATACAAACTGGTTGAGTTATAACGTCAGGACAAGGAAGATATTGATTATGATGATGACTAGATCACAAAAACCAATGACATGTTATTCGGCAGCTATCGGTGAAATGACTATCGAAACCTTCAAAAATGTAAGTTGATACCATTGGCTTTGTTTATTCGTTCATTATTCAAATCAGTTTCTATCACTGTTGTATCATACTGTTCCTAATATGATTCAAAGGATGTACTTTCTCAAGCCGCCTACTCACTACGCGGGACTTGCCAAGTACTTGCGAAGTACTTGGCAAGTAGCGCGTAGTGTGTACGGCGACTCGCACTGACTTGGAGAATTACTTGCACTTCCCATCACTTGTTGGAAAACGGGTCCAAGTCGAAGGCGGCGAGTCCATTACTTTCGAGTTTGTTTATGTCTGCGCTACACGACGCGGGCTTTACTTGACGAGTAGCTACAAGTTGTTGTGTTTGTTAGTGGTCCAAAAAAGGTGAATTGTGTATCTAATCTTGAAATGGCGTTGACCAATGAAGTTGAATTGAGGTTTCTTCAAATGGGGTAGAGTGAATCAAAAAACGCTTTTTTTTCAGAATATTCCAAAACTACAAATATTTAAATACCTGTAAAAAATAACGTATGTTGTTTGGGGCTTACCTGTCAAGGTTAACCTGTTTTGCTATTTTTATTTACTTGGAAGTGCCCATTTTTTTGGCTGAAATGTGATTCACTTCACCCCTACTTTGGGGTGAAGTGAATCAGTGGTTTGAATCGCTGATAAAATCACTTCAGAAAATGCTTTGGTAAAGTGAACCACTAAAAAAGAAAAAAAATAATGATAAAAACAAAATTATACACTTTGTTGCAAGAAAAATAAAAAAATACTCAAATTTCCAATGGTTTATTCTCAATTCTCAAAGTCGACTTGACTAATATTGAAAATAAACTTTCCTCTTTTAACTGATGGAACGGAACTTTTTTTAACCACTTGTTCTTGGTTTATAATTGAAACGTCTTCAATTTCAGGGTAAACAAAATAACTTTTTCCGTGGATTCCTTTTTTACTCAACACATTTACTGTATATTGGTTATTGTTAATTGTTTCCACGTCTATCTCTTTTGCCAGTAGGAAATTTTACCATTATAAAATCATCTGCTTCTATTTCTTCCTCAGTCTCATTATTTTATTCCTCAGTCTTATTATTTTCTTCCTCAGTCTCATCATTTTCAGTTTAAAATTCTTCTTGAGTTTCATTTTGTCTCCCTTTAGAACATAAGGGAGCATCGTCAGTATCGCTCTCCGAATCGATTAAATTAAACTCTGAAACTAAAATATCATCGTCACCGGAAGTTTCTATATTCTGTTTTCGTTTTTTATTTTTATTTTTGGGTTCACATTTTTTGGGGGTTTTCTCTATTAATGTTTCAATCAAATCCTCATTTGACACACTTTAACCGGCCACAATATTAATTTTTTTACCCCTCGGTTTGGTTTGACTCGAAGGGGTTTTCAGTGTCTCTTAATGGTCAACAATTTTAGGAAATGTGTCCCATGGTATCTCTTTTAGATTGTGCTATAAGGAATGCCATAATTTTCGGATGCGGTTCGCATAGACATTTGCCACCGCCGCACCGCCGCCACTGCTCTTTGAACATATTCTTGTTCGTAGTTGCATTTTCCCCCAACTCCTATGTTCTTGGAATTCTGAAAGCAAATATACTAATATTATTATTATTCATAAGATCAATTATTAACATTCCAAATTGATTCACTTTATACCGTAAAATGTATTTTTTGAACGAAAAAAATTATATAAAAAAGAGAAAAATATTTTAAGAAATTTCAATATTAATGTTATATTTATAAATCAATGAACAACACATTTGTAGCATATATGTTTGAAAAAAATAATAAACAGAAGTGGGACAACTAAACGTTTCCAAGAACTGAAAAAAATCACTAAATAACCTGTGTTTACAAATATTTGTGTAGTACTTACGTTCATTCGAATTGCACACACTTACACCTTCTAAGCGTAAGAGGTACACTGCCAACAAGTTTTGACGCGAAAACATTTGTTCGTCGAATTCTCCGTAGAGATATTCGCTACTTTTACCAAAAATGACCGAGTGATTCACTTTACCCCATTTGTCTATCTACTTGCACTTCCCGAAAATAAACTGAAACATTCAAGTAGGCAAATAGTGTCTACAATTTACTTGGACTCGGACAAGTACTTGACAAGTATATTCCAAGTCAAGTAACTTGGCAAGTTTCGCGTAGTGAGTAGCCGGCTTTACACGACGACTTTATTACAGCTTTTAGCAAAACACCATGAAGGTGGAATTCTTATTCGAATTCGTTTTGAAAATATGGAAATTAAAAATGGATGTTCCAAAATGGTTTATTGAATGCGAGAATTAACAAGACATGTAGGTATTCTTGAGATTCCGTATTACGAATTCTGGTACATGACTTGGTAATCTTAGCTTTTAGGAATGGCAAATTATTTTTGTCAAAATTAGAAGGCTGAATATGATGACAATATGTAATGACTTGATTATGCGTATTCACGGCATTACTTGCTACGTCCATATCTATTGAATACACAGGCGGTTCAAAGAAATAAACTTTTTTTTCGAATGGAATTTTTTCTCATGGTTAACTTTGATTTTATTTTCCCCCTCTTTTCAATGCATCTCTGATTTCTATGAGAACACGGTGACAAGTGGCGAGGAGTGCGCGTGTGTTTAGTATAGATCGCAGTTATTCTGCACTCTTTCACAATTTCGGCAATCATCAAAGAGTAACGAAAAAGCCAGCTGTATACTGCTTCCTTACCTGCCATCAATCAACCTGGACTTGACTGACATGGTAATTCTGGAGGAATTGTGCGCCGGTTCATAAACACTTTGTTTTGATTGAGCGTGGCTATAGTATTATCTCTGCCGCACACTGCAATTAAATTATGAAACGGTGCAAATTATCCTTCCTTGAACGAACTGTCGAAGGCAGCAACGTTTATTAGGCTTAGCATAGTTTATGACATGTTTTGATGATTATTATAACCTCTCATAGGGGAATTTCATCATTATATTCAGTATATGTATCGATAATATATGTGGGACTTCAGTATATTCACCTATCACCCTGGGATTACCCATAAAGCACACAACGTCCAATGGACGTCCTTTTCAGGTCCAAATGAAGTTCAAACGTCCATGGACCTTATATGGACGTCCAGTGGATGTACGAACAGGATCTAAATTTCTACTTCAGAAATTGTACTTTTATGTATGTCCACTGAATGTACAATGTTGAAACAACTTGGAACACCCATAATTGTACATCCATAAGGCGTACAGAACTGAATCTTATTTGTACATTCAGTAATTATATGTCCACTGGATGTAAATTTTCGGATCAACATGGATTATCCGTACTTATACATTCCTGAATGTTCATAGGATGTTAAGAACTGGATCCAATTGTACATTCACACATTGTACGTCTGCGATCATCCAATGGATGAACTATATTGGATCATCCCTATTTGTACGTGCCTGAACGTCCATAGGATGTACCGAACTGAATTCAATTTGTTCATTAAGGAAACGTACTTTTATGAAAACTCGCAACTTCCATTTGGCGCTACTGTTCCTTCTCCCGCTATACGTTGACGCCCCCCGCCCACCCCATCACCCCTGCAAAGGATGGCGTTAGATTTGAGGTTAGAATGGGATCTCAACTGCTTGGTTTGTGGGCATGACTTTGTTTTTTATTTTGTGAATTTCACAGTGCTTTTGGAAAATGGAGAACCTATATTAGGCCAGTTGTTGAACTACGTGTGAGGTAGTGTGTTGAGCAAGTGATAGTAACGAGGTGAGTAGAATAAGTGGGTTTCGAGGGAACAGGCAAAATGTACATGCTTCAAAACAAATCACATTATCATCAATGTAATACTCATCAACTCATGGGTAGATATGAGAATCACTTCTAAGTTTGATGCCGTTATATAACCCTCAACCTTAGTCATTAGTGAATTTACCAGGTTCTTATTGTAACAATTGTGAAGTTCTTATCAGCTTCGAAAACTAAATCAATGTCAAAATGACAAAGCTGTATTCTCAATCTTGAAAATCATCCCCTTTTGAATACACTAAAAATATTTTTTTTATAAGTTATAAATCTTTCCTCTGTTTATTTCATTAGGATAAAAAGTACGTTCATTTAATTATTCAAGGGAATAAATTTGACATAATTGATCATTTGAGCAGTTATCTGCACATAATATATACATCTCAGTATTGAAGTATGGTAATATGTTGTTATGACATCAGCACAATTTGATTGAACTGAATTTACAGAAGCTGCGCTACATGCCAAAAAAGGAGATCACAAGGAGGTCAAAGAAGCAATTTCAAAATGGCTTCGAAGAGCCAATTAAAGGAAAGGATGTTAGTTGTTACTCTTATGTGTTTTTTCCCAAGATATGTAGTTTTTTCCAATGAGTGATATTTGTTTTATTCAATGTTTCATATGAGTTTTTAATTTTTTCAGAATGTTCTGAATTTATATATTTTATTTATTTAGTATTAAAAACATTATTTAATGTTATAGTGAGTTTCATTTCAAATACCACCAAATACTGGGCATTTTATCAACTGGTTGAAATCAATGAAAAAAACTGCTTATCACAATTTGATTGTTCCGGAATGTGTTTTCTATCTACGTTTATGGTTGGTCATCCATTGGGCGATTTAGATTAACATACCTTGAACGTTTTGTATGGACATCCACTGGACGTGTTGAATGAACATTCATTGGATGTGTTAAATAAGGACATCCATTGGATGTAGTAATCTGAACCTTCGGGTACATTGTTAATGTACATGTAAGTACGTCCATTGTACATCCTGTAAGTACATCCATTGTACATCCTGTAAGTACGTCCATAATATGTTAAATCCAGTGAGGTTCGGACATTTTCTGGACATATCATTCTATGTAACTGGATGTTCAATGGACGTCCATAATATCCATTTTCATCGTCCAATGAACATTCAATGGACGTACATGTGCTGTATGGGTATATGTTTTAGTTATACATATTTTCAGCCACACTTATTCATAATTAATTCGCATCCTAGGTATTGTCATATGACCAATGAAATAGTCTTGTGTAATAATATAACGCTAAAACAAAATTGACAATGTTACCCTATCTAACTGTGATCAGAGGAAAGAAAAGAAGAATTGGCTAATCTCTTCTGAAACGACATTGACGGTTGAAGACGAAAATACGGAAACCCTTTCTTCGTGGTTCTCCAAGTGAAATACTGGAAAATCCTGAGCTTATTCAAAAAGTATTGCCATACAACGTTTCACTATTCACAGGAACTGGCATCTAATGGGCGCGAAAAGGATAAATGTACATATCTAAGAAATCTTCTTAGAACCTCTTCCGTATAGCACCGCCAGCTACTATATCCCTTTCTAGAGAACCATCTCAGTCACAATGGTTCTCTTCCGGAAGACGAAAGAACAATCGTCTGCCAAATCTGGTTCGATCAAATATCAAAGCTAGAAATGCAAATTAATTCAGGAAGCGCAGGAAAAAGTTTGGTAACACCCAAATGATTTTAAATCATGAACAGATCAAGTACTCGAGTAAAACATAGAATTGTAATTATAATAGTCAGTATATTATAATTACAATTCTATGGAGTAAAATTATTAGTGCCAAGAAATATTTTTATAATTTGGAGGATAGGCAACTAAAGATACACGTAGACGCTTGTTGGGTTGAGTAGATATTTATTTGAATTATTTTCGGAAAATAAAAGTGATTTCAAACGCTAAAAGTGTACAGAAAAAGAATACAGTCACACATGCCAGCCTAATGAATAAAATGTCATAACATATCAATTTTGGGTACAGGATAGTGAATTCAAATAGGACTCGTTTTCATAATATAATTCAACAGTAAAAAAATGGGGTTTCCATTGATCAGACCAATTTTTTTTGTGTCCCAGGTGTAATATTTCATCGATGTGAAAGTAAATAGTGATCCGTTTAGCTTTCAGTATTCATAATCAAATCACTGCGAATTCTTGTAAATGTTAATTAACATGAAGTATCCGAGAGGCAACATCTCTTACTTCTTCCGGAAAATAATGTAAAACAATTCATCTGGCGTAAATGGTATGAAATCAAATCAAATGTTGGGAGGAATCCAAAAATGGAGTGTCGCCCTTGGATATAATAAAAATCACTCCCAAGAAAACCAGAAATGCAACAAGAATGAAAATATTCTCAACGGATAAACAAAATATCGTATACCCATCCTACAGATTTCGCGCCGCTTTTGGTTTTCCATATTTATATGGCGTTAACTTGTCGTGATATATTATGTACATACAGGGTGAATAACTTTGTGCATTAAGAATATTTCATTTTGCAGATTGATGAGAACTTAGGCACGCACCCACAAGCGATTATGCCCATTCTGCTTGGTGTCTTGGTGTTCAAAAAGCCGACACCAAATTTCTTCTTTTGAATTGAAATCTACAATTATCAATTTGCTCAGACTGGCCTTCTCATTCCGAGTAAAATCAACAAAAATTTTTTTAACTAGTTTTTGACAGTTTTTGATAAGTCAAATCGATGAATGAATTTTTTACTGTGTTACTGTAAGTATTTCTAAGCTCCAATATCCAGTTGATAAAAAAATATCTTACCTTGTCAGAACAGAATCATAATTGAGTTAATGATATCTCGTTAAATTCAACACTTGTTGAATGAAATTTTTATCATGAACTGTTGCTTCGGTAATGATTCCAAACTGTCACAATGGAAGTAGAAAACTGAACCTATTAGGAAGGAAATATAATTTCTTACAGTAAATCAAATAATATTCCGTTTTTCACGCAACAGAATCTTTGATCTACCCTCATCTACCTATCAATCCGATAACTACCTGCTCCTACTAATTTCATCAAAATATAGCAATTGTGATCCACCTGGAGGAGTAACTGTTTCGTGGTTCAAATGAAAACAAATGTTACAGTAAAGTGTTTTGGAAATAGTAAATTTCCCAAATGGAATTGTTTTAGCCTTGTTTGATGTCGTAAGTAATACCACGATGTTTTGAGTATCCGAGATGGTTCTGTCGATTTGTTTGTCAGAATCATGAGAGAATATTACTCCACAAGCATTATATATCCATGAAAAATGCTCAGAAACAAAATCCCCTCCGACTAAATTGGGTGTGTTATTATTATCAAAAAAATATCCAAAGTTTCTGCTTGTAGTAGGTTGAGAGGAGGGTAGGAAGCTGAAAATATATTGATAGATCCTGTACATGTTTCAAGACCGATATAAACAACCTTAGTTGTGTTGTGTAACACCCTTTATTTTTGAACCCCAGATTTGAATTATATGATTCAAATTTAAGAAGGTGAAATCACTTTGCCCATAGGCTGCTCAGATGGATACGGTTAGGCCGTGAGTAAGGTGACTTTTCTTAGTTTATCAAATTGGGCCACTAAAAAAATTATACATTAATTAACTTGACTAGTTCAAGAGTTGGGCGCCAGGCTTGCTAAAGGCAAAAGCCAAAGATGAATAAAATCAAATAAATGTCACCTAGCTTGTATGGGAAGGCAAATGAATATGCAAGAAATCAACTTAACAAATTTATTCCAGACTGAATGGTAATTTGACTGGATAGAAAAGATATAAAAAACAAACGTTAACAATGTTACTTAAAAAATATAAAAATTCTGTGCAAAAATTGAAAAATTACAGTGGATTAAAAATATTTTTGACTCCGATTAAATCTGAACATTTACAAAGTCACGATTCCTCTAGCTGTTGGTGATACGGATATACCTGCGGAAGTCTTCAAGGAGGGAGAGAAGGCTGGTTTCTACGAAGCTGGTCTCAGCGGTACGACGATGAAATTGGTCTCAGCGGTACGACGACGAATCTGGTCGTGGGTGGTTCTATAGTTGGTTTTAGACCCCCTTATTGGCGTGAATTTGTTTGATCTCCACGGACCAGTGCTGAATGGGATGTGCTGTATGACCTCCTAGGGTACCAGTCTTCCTGTCTCCGTAGGTGGCTTCACTCCATGGTATATATCATGCGAAGAAGATGATAGTAATCAAAATTTGTACAAAAAGGGGAGAACGAAGGATATCCTTTGAACCTCAAGTTTCATGATTCAAATTTTAATCTAGAGTCAAAAGATAGATGCAAATGATAGCATACAAAAAAATCTCAGTCTATAGAGAAGACTGGAAGATTACAGTGGAAGAACGAAGATAATAGCAATCAAATTTGCTATTCTGGATTTAAATTTCCAAGTTAATTCTAATAATTTAAAAAATATTAACAATGAGAAAAATTTAAAACCAAACAAAACAAACCTTACCCAAAACGTTATGTTCAAATTCAGTAAAATTTTGAAACAAAGTTTGCTTTGATAAGGTGATTATATTTACTTGAAGATTTCAAAAAAATGGAATAAGTAAAGGTATTTCAAGAGAAATATAGAAATTTCTTCGAAACTTTACCAGAGAAATAATAAAGTATTTCGAAGCAAAATACTCTAAAATTGTCAGAGGAAAAATCTAATATGTTCAAAGAAAAAAATTATCTAAAGGATGCCAGAGAAAAATATAGCATTTTAAAGCAATATACTTAAATGTGGCCAGTGCAAAAATATACTTTTTTAAAGCGAGTACCATAGGAAAATATAGCGTTATGAACCAAAATTCTCTAGTAAGCTACAAAAAAATTTAGGGTTCATGAACCAAGATATTAGTCAGAACAAAAGTATACCCTTCAGTTAAGATAAGAAGAGAGAGACACATGTCTTTCAGTGAGCACAACTCTCTTAGATAAAAATAAAGTTAAATAATTCTTTTTATCGAAGAATTTTCAGAGATAAACCGAAGAGGGAGACCTCACGTCTTTCAGTGGGCACAACTCTCTTAGATAAAGATAATTTTGAAATGGGGCGGCAATTCCCTTTTCAAATCGATAAGCCAAGAAATTCAAAAAAAAAATTTTATGAATTTTCCTGCTCTTGGCGACAAGGTAGTAACTGAAATGAATTGATTCCACAACGATCAAAAATCAAATAACCCTCACTGTGAATTGAATGAAGTAAATCGATATAAGGAACTTATTAAACGTGAATCAAATTTTATGCTTGAGGCATATATTAAATCGAGTGTTCTGAGACCAGTTGAGCTAGAGGTACAATCCTCTCCAGAAGCAATTTTTTCTCAAGAGAAAAGAAAATTAATCTCATAAACATGTAGTTATGAAAATAAAAAAAACTGCCTACCAGAGAGCTGTTCTATAAGGTACTGCTGAACTGTCCCAGAAAAGTCGAATACACCCTTCAATCGGAATCCTTGGAATAATCCACTGGTCGTGTGAGAAAAGTAAGCGCTAGTCCACTCGAAATTACCAATTATCGGTACCTAAAAAATGAAGAAGCGTAGAACGGATTTCCAAAAAAAAATTAGTCCCCAATGCTCGGAACAGATGTTACGTCAGCCACAACATTGGCTATAAATGCTTTGCCAAAATGGCCGAAATATATTTTTTTTTTGGTTTTTTTCTTCACTTAAATCGAAAACACAAATCAACCTTGATAGAAATTAGCCAAAGTAAGATATAAAATAATATGTAGATTATTTATTCGTAAATTCACTGACAATTCCAAAGGTGACGAAAATCGACAGTTTAGAATATATACTTAACCTTCAAAAATTACCATGTAGTTACCATCCAAGAATTCGAATATTACAAGCATAGAAAAAGCGTATAATGTTAATCATCTACAACATTGATTGCAAAATAAGGAAAATAATTTTACTTCACCAAACTCAACAATGATAATCATTCAACTTATAGATCGTACATACCAGAATCAATTCACTCAGCGCACCTGCCTATCTCGAGGTTCAATTCAAGAAAAAGGCCGATCATCCTTTCGGTTCGACGAAATCATAGTTCACTTTGTTTTTAAAAACCATTCTCGGTTTTTTCTCTATTTAAAAACTCTTATGAAAAAAACAGAGGCTCAACATGAAATAGGAACTGTGATACTGACAGGCGAAAGGGTTGGAAAGTATTCAAATCAAACAAAATATTTGTGAATTCTACCATTTACAAAGCTGAAGCTTCTACTCGTTGCACTCCTGGCAAACTAAATGAGTGAAGGAAAAGATACATTTGAAAAAATTCAAATAAGTAAATAGTAGCATTTACTAAGCTAAAACTTCAATTCTCTGTTTTTACAACAGACTAAATGAACGAAGGAAAAAAAATGGTTGCGATGAATGATGACATCCAGGCCCAGAAACTGTGTAACCGGAGTCCTCCCAACCAATCCAGCCAAAGTGTCCTCGTCGCTGCAAGGTATTAGGTGCTACGCTGTTGAGGAACACCTATAACCACTCGTCCCCAGATAACTCGAGACAACCACTGATCCTACCTAATCAGGACAAGGAAGGCCCCATTCAGTACAAACCTGGTGAAACAAAATAATACCAATACGAAATATAACCAATTTTGGTTTTACCAGCTGTCACCTACAACTGGAGTAACTACAGAGTCACCAAACTAAAAATGAACTTATGGTTCACGATACAAAATACCAAAAAGGGACGGGAATGTTCCCGTTTTTGCCACTGCGAGCAAGTCCTCAGCCTAAGCAGACCAGTCGAACTGAGGTCGGCACAGTAGTTGCATCCAGCCGTCACCTTTGAGACCTAAAGTCATGATCACCCGTAGACTCACGACTAACCAAATACAAATCCCCAATACCTTCCCTTCTAAAGATCCTGTCAAAAAAAAAAAACTAACAGCCAGACCGAAGTATGCACGCACCCAACAAAAGCGAGTCACTTCAAAATTTTGAATTTGCGCTAATTTAATTATAAATTAGCCAAGGTAGAGAGACAAATTGGATAGAGAAATAAGATAAACAGATAAGAGAAAAGATAAGATAGACAAGATGAGCAGATGAGAGAATCAAACTGAATCAGCACCCTAGCTGCGATATTACAGTAACCACGATATGTTGCCAAAATTGTGAAACATCAAAACTTACCCATAGGTAATATCGGTACGACAAAAGATAAGATATTACCTAAAAAGAAGATATTATCAAGAAATTTGATGTCCCACTGGAAAATTATTAAACAATCTCAAACGAAGTGAAATCCATCACTTCCAGTTAAAGATACAAATGTTTAATACGGTAAGATACGATACGATATTATTAGATAATCTCCAACGAAACGAAAATCATCATCTCCAGTCAAAGATCTAATTGTCTAATATGGCAACGATACGATAAGACATTATTAGACTATCTCAAACGAAATGAAATTCATCATTTCCAGTTTAAGATTCGATTTTCTAATAAAGCCACGAGAAGATAAGAAACGACAAGGAAATGACAAGTGAAATACATTGATGTAGTCGGTAACCAGATTTCATGAAAGACAAAGTAATTTTGTATAAATTCAAATTGAAAAAACTACAAAAAACCGCAAAAATGATTCAAAATCAATCTCTCACATAAGGTGTTGACAAGGTTTCCGTCTTGGAAGTACAGAGTTTCCATCAGGAATTACCAAAAGATAAACACTTCCTCAAAGTTCAGCCTTAGTCGACCCTTTTTGCTACGTTCTACATCAACATATACACGTTTTCCTCAAAGGTTGACTTTGACAACTGAACGATAAGTTACTGCAAATATAAGGAAAAAGGCAAGGTGCATCGATATATCTCTCAAAAAACCAAGGGATACTCAACTAAATAGTAGACGAGTATTAAACCGAAAAGATACAGAAAATATCTTAGGTGCCTCTAAGAATAGAAGTATAAGATGGAAATATATTCTGAAAGTGGCCAGTTTTGAGACTTTTACTCAACATCTGGTACATGTCATGGTGAGAGAATTCTTAAGCCCCTCTCACAGAGCCCTAAGAATAGAAATCACAAGTTGGAAATGTATTCTGAAAGTGGCCAGTTTTGAGACTTTTACTCAACATCTGGTAAATGCCATGGTCAGAGAATTCTAAGGCCCCTCTCACAGAGCCCTAAGAATAGAAATAAAAAGTTGAAAGATTTTCTTGTTAGTGGCCAGTTTTGAGACTTTCACTCAACATCTGGTACATGCTGGTATTAACCCGTCTCCATTTAGCGAGTTGAAAACAAAATATTTTGTAATTTGGAACGCGTATTATTTCTCCCTCGACGAAACTTTCTGGTTATAGTAATACGTTAATGTTATGGTATAGCTTTGCCACAGATCTTAGAGACTCATTATAAATGCTAATCCGATACCGTTATCGTGGCCCATTGTTCGAGGTGCGAATACCATAGAAAAAGGGTTGAGGATTCCAGGTACGGATTTGAAAATACGTAAATTATCTCCTTTAATAGATTTTTATGCGCGAATTGAAATTTGTACACGTAATTTCATATATTTCATATTTCATATTTATTTAAGAATTATTTTTTTAATCATAGTTTTACCTATGCAATAAGATGGTAATTTTTTTTTTTTTTTAATTCCAAAATAGTCTGTTTATAAACAATTTCTTAACAAATGACGTAATTTTTTTTTCCAATGTTAATTAATACCTATATTAGATGCAAAAACAGCAATAATGAGATATTATAAAAAAAATGTTGGATAACATTTTTTAGAAATTTGATTTTTTGTTAATTTGAAAAAATTATAATTAACAAAATAATAAACTTTAATAATTTTTTTTTGCATTGTTTCATTGAGTACCTAAATGAAAAGAGCTCCACAAAGCGGAAATTTTATAGACCAATTATTTAAACTTTCATGTAATTTATAAAAACAGAGATTGGAAAAATTTTTGTTAATTAACAATGGTGTAACTTTTTGAAAATTCAACATGAAAATTTTTTTTTACCAAGGTGTTTTTCGTTGAAGTGTCTAGATCATACCATGATTCATTCAAATTTTTAAATTGTTATTTAATACTATAAAAAAATTATTTTGGGTGATATAACGGCTTTTTAGACGGTGCGCCTATGCCGTAAGGACCTTGCGGAGCCATATTTTCAGCGTTAAATTTTTTTATAAATAATAGAGATAGAGTTCCGACTTTTTTATTGGAAATTTCCTCCTCTTTCAGGATCTTTTTTCATAATTCCTTAAATATCATTATTTTAAAAATTATCAACGAAAAACGAAATACCTTCTTTTTTAAATTTTATTTTGTTAATAACAATCGCAATTTTTTACGTGCCAATAAACCCTTGAAAAACATTTCTCTAGACGTCATTTCGAATCGAATGAGCTTTCGCTCATATTTTTAGGAGCTTTATATCTATTTAACACGTTTTTGAACTTGTTGATTAGACTAATAGTTATGAGTAATTTGAGTGATTTTGAACCCTTTTATATTACGTTTGGATTATGTTATAAACTAATTTTCCCAAAATAATCAGAACAAACCGTCAATTAACAAAGAAAATTATTTCAATTTTGATTAAATGATGCATTTGATCTGCTAACTTTAGCATAACTGACCATGGCAGTTTGCACAAATGGCTATTTCATTTTAGACTTTTCCACAAATAGGCATCCTGCCCACCTAACTATACATGTATGATTGGATGGGTGAAAAATTGTAACTTAATAGTTTGTGAAATAGAAACACGCTTGATCTTACATGCGTTGAAGATAATAAATAAAGCCTACTTTCAGCTCTCACAGAGCGTACGAGGAATCCACACACTTTTTGATTCATTATAGTACCTTCGTGATATAAAAGGGTGATAGACCAATCAATAGAGATTTTTTCGTGAAAAAAATACTAACAGGAAACCGACTGCGTCATCATACGAAAAATGGTCCGTATAGTTATATCCAGTTATGTTTCCTATTCGCTAAATTTGTTATAAACTTTTAAATGAAAATAACCATTGTTTTTGTTTTTGCTTATAACATGGAAACTAATGAAGCAACCTAGATGCCTGATGGACAAGTTGTAGAAAATGAAAATGCAAAGGTAATGCGCCTTAGCACGACTCGATCGTATGATTAATAACGGAAAAAAACTGAAAAAACCAGAAAAAATCAACGTTTTTGAAATAATTCATTTCTCCGCCAATTTTTTAGATGCATTACAGGCTTTTCACGACATAGTAGTGATTGATATGTACTTTGTGTTTGAGAAATTGCGGCGCTGTCGGATCATTAGATTTGGCCAGTAGCGGCGTTAGGGTAGGGCGCGGTTGGGCGACCGCCCAGGGCGCCGGATATGAAGGGGCGCCGCAGACGCATCTTTATACAGGGTGTTATGTAATTACGTGGCCAAACTTGAAGGGGTGATTCTTCGAGTAATTCCAAGACGAAAAGTTCATATAAACATAGGTCCGGTAATGCTTAGTTTTCAAGATACAGGGTGTCAACATTCTCTAAACTCTAAATCAGATATAGATGGTTGTATGCTGAGTGATGAACTCGTAAGTCTGAAATCTTTTCTGCCTGATCAAAATGTGGTTACTCCTGTTTTTGTTTCACATCTTATCAAAGATCGCAAGTTACAAGAACTATATTCAAATGTATGGATAGCATTGCTAGTGGGTAGGGGAGTATTTCTAAGCTATAAGCTGATCTGATTGTCAATATCTCAATCTAGATTGACAAACTCGGCAACTTTGTCAATCGAAAATGAAATTGTTCAAAACATCGACTTTGATAACCCAATAAAAGAGTTCGCCGATAGAAAGGCTAGAAAAGATTATTTTTTTTTTAATATATGGTTATTTCTTTTAATGAATGGTTATTTCGTTATATCCTTTGCGTTTTTTTGTATTGTTTTGAATTGCAGTTAGGGGGCGCCGTAGAAAGTTAGGGGGCGCCGTAAAAATCCCGCCCAGGGCGCTGATAGTGCTAAAACCGGCACTGGATTTGGCATAATTGCAATCTGAATTTTTTTACGCAGTTTATTGCAGCAGACCTGGATGCTCCATAGATGGTCCGATTTCAATTTTCCCAAAATATTTTTAGAGAAGAAGTATAGTACTACGAAACGTCTATTCTCATTTTGCGTTTAAATGCTGCGAAATAGGTAAGAAATATTTGCAAACATGAGCGAAAACCAGCAAGTGCATAAAAGCGGCTCAGGAGTGGGGGTAGAGCAGCAGATTCATAAGACGCGCAGCGCGTTTGTATTACTTTACATACGCTTCCCTGCGTCTGCTGCTCTACCCCCACTCCTGAGGCGCTTTCATGCACTCGCCGGTTTTCGGTCATGTTTGCAAGTATTTCTCACCTATTTCGCAGCATTTCAACGCAAAATGAAAATAGTAGTTTTGTAGTACTATACAGCTTCTCTCAAAATCTTTCAGAAGAATTGAAATCGGACCACAAATGGAGCATTCAGGTCTGCTGCAATGAAGGGCATTGAAAAATTCAGATTGCAATTATGCCAAAACAAATGATCCGACAGTGCCTCAATTTCTCGCACATAAAGTACATATTGATTATTATTATTCCGTGGAAAGCCTGCACTACAACTCAGAAAGTGGTGAAGTAATGATTTTTTTTAAAACGCTGATTTTTTCTGGGTTTTTCGGTTTTTTTCCTTTGCTAATAATCCAATCAAGTTGCGCTAAAACTCATTTCCTCTGTATTTCAATTCTCTATAATTCGTGAGTGCATCTAGATTGCTTAATTAGTTTTCATGTT
The DNA here is from genome assembly GCA_018342105.1 of Gonioctena quinquepunctata. Lineage (NCBI taxonomy): Eukaryota > Metazoa > Arthropoda > Insecta > Coleoptera > Chrysomelidae > Gonioctena > Gonioctena quinquepunctata. The sequence goes on along the minus strand of JAFIRS010003804.1, from coordinate 27,597 downwards.
ACAAGCCAAAAACGAAAACAAAATATTTTTTGCATTTAAATGTTAACAAATTTAGCAATGACACTTGCGACTAGGAAACATAAGATATAACTTGTATGATGGCTCACTCGGTTTCCTGGTAGTATTTTTGTCACAGAATCCATAGAGCAGAAAATCTCTATTGATTGGCCTATGAGACTTTATTGACATATTTTTACTTAACATGGTGATGCAGCGCAATCATAATCTTACGTTTTTATTTTCAGGCATCACTGGTTTTGGTGAATTGTTTTAGAAGATATGCCAGTTTGAAAAATGTTATTATTAATTATTGCCAACATTTAATTACAATTTTACACCAATAAATCAGCCATAAGTTATTGTGTTGATTTGATTCCTCAGTCCTCGAATCTTAACATTAGCTTCGACGAATTTCTGCTAATAATTATAATATAATATCTTCCCCATTATTCTGCATTTTCAAACCTTTATTTGCAAGTACATCTCTATTGTTCATTTTCAGATGCTGAAGCTCTGCTACTCGATAACAACTTTTTTCAAAGTGACCTATGTGAACATAGGGCATTCGCAGAGAAATGACTTTTAGTCTTTTTGCTGAACGAAAAACAAGAATATCCCAGAATATTCGAGAACATATTCATCATCTCCACGAAAATGTCATCGATACTACTATTTCTTTGACGGGCACCAATTGATATAGCCTGATAATGTTGAATAATGATGTTAAATAGTGAAATGATTTCATTTATAGAGAAGTGAACTCCATATAGGCACTTAAAAAACACAAATATTCTTTTAAGGTCGAGTAAAATATAATTATAGTTTTAAAAAATTTAAAAAAAACTCCAAATTAACTGAAAAGTTAGAAATAATGGGAATACAGTAATTGACCAAAAAATTAAATTTGATGGGGTGGTAAAAAGTAAGTAGAGAGTACCGCACGATTTTTTTGCATTTAAGTAAATTTTTTGGTAAATGACTTTATTCTTTTCAGTTCATATTGCTACAAAAGCTCATTTTTTAGTTTTTCCTAACTATAATTTTATTTTCAGCTGTTTCGTCCATATTGCTAGAAAAGTGTGTTTTTAAACTTTTCATCTAAGGGAGAAAACTTATCGATTATCCATCTACATGAGAAGTTGTTCCTAACTGTTGGTGAAAAAGATGGTAGGATGGGTCTTCAGCCTATGAGGTTTCATGTATATATTGTTGGTGAAAGTACTAAGAACGTACCAGTGAATTCACCAAATCTTCGAAACCTTGTGAATAACACTTTTTTTTTCGACGATTTTGGGAAGAATACCAAGTCCCAGCTATTGAATTATTGTTTTGACATCGGTACTCAATACGTGGGCAAAGTTTCTAATTATTCGGACGTCTGGAAATGGGTGAGAATTAGTTTCAATGATTCCGTTACATACATACAGGTTAAGCTAATAAAAGGGCAGTATGGGAGAATCCAAAGCAGCTTGACCACTTTGATTGAAACCTTTTCCAATGCAGTTTGCACTTAGAAAATGAAAAAGTTGAACAGAAAACAACAGTTGCCTATATCATTGTATTTACAATGCTTTCAGAAAACAAAGAAGTTTGCTTTCTGTCTTACAAGAATTCCGTTTTGATAGATACCTATGTCAGTTTCCATCCATATGACGTAGTACTCATGATGATAAAAAAAAATGCGCCATACTAATTCTCCGATTGGTGTTTCCATTATAATGCATTTTTTTACTCAATTTGTTATAAAAGTTTTCTTTCAAGTGAATATGTTATTAGTCGAAACTACGTAAATACCTGATTGGAATTATTTCTTGAATTATCCAGTTAACGAATTGAAATTATTTCACATTACATTGAAATTAGATACAGGGTATCTGACTTCTCATGTAAGCATGCCGAACTTGCAAGATTAAGGAGGCAAACTACGAAAATATTCACAGTGCCAAGAGAACTGGAAGGTGGGATGACTACAAGGTACTAAATAAAGCAAAGAGATACTCTTAGAGGATGTACTACGAGATGATAGAAAGTACTTAAGAGTGTGTCAGACTCCAAAGAATCCTCTCCAACGACAAACATCAAGCAATATACTACCTTAAAAATGTACAAGGAGAGTACAACACTACTGGAGAAGAAACTATAAAGAAACTCCTTAGAGTTCACTTTCCAGGGGATCAAATAGTATAGACACCGGAAAATGAAAATGGAGCTCTGAAAAAGGGTTCCAGGGGAAGTTGGACATTAGCGAAAGAAGTGGTAACCTATGTCAAAGTGGGCAATAAATTCATTTGGACCATTTAAATCACCGGGACCGGACGGGATTCACACAGCACTACTGCAGAAGGGAACGGACCTACTCCATAGCATGCTCTGCGGAATACTGAGAGGCAGCCTGGCTCTGCGATATATACCAAAGCCATGAAGGAAAATTAGGGTAATATTTTTGCCAAAACCTGAAAAAGTTCTACAGGAAAGGCGAAGACCCTAAGACCTATAAGTCTAATGTACTTTGGACCATGGAAAAACTGGCGGATAGGCATATAACAGACGGTGCACTGGTAGCAACTGCACTTCACAAACTAGTAGAGAAAGTGGAGAATACGCTGGAAAACAGAGAGGTATTGATAACGGCCTTTATAGATATAGAAGGAGCTTTCAATAACAACTCTATAGACTCATTCATCAGGTCTCTCAGCTGGAGAGGGATCGAAGAACCCTGCGTGGCCTGGACAGACTCAATGCTGAGGAACTGGATGATACACACAACCCAAGAGGGGAGAGACTGTAGTGGCACGGGCGGCCAGAGGATACCCGCAGGGAGAGTTCTTTCTCTAGTCCTGGGGTCTCTGAAATGAAAAGGTCATGAAACCCTTGGGTACGCTGTCGACATAGTCAACCTCGATCAGGGAAAATTCAACACCACGGTTAGGGATCGTATGCGAGAGGCCCTCAACTTGGTACCTGAATGGACGGACTTTGAGGAATTGAACATCAACCCTCAAAAAGCCATCATAGTAACATTCACTCGAACATGAAAACTAGAGGAACTAGGACCCTTGAACTTTGAGAAGAAACTATACAGAACAAGGGAGAGGTCAAATATCTGGGGGTGATATTACCATTAATTGTGGCGAAACGCTCTTTTGGGGAGAAATGGGGGTTGAAACCACACATGGTACACTGGTTGTACAACATGGTGGTAATACTGACCATAACATAAGCCTTCCTGATGTGGTGGTCAAAGACACAACAAAGGAGCGCTAAAACCAACATTAGCAACATTAGCAACATTAGTGTTTTTGGTTGGGTTTGAAATTACCAAAATGTCACTTTTCAAACGATAATATTCCGAAAACAATTGAATTTAGGAGTAAACTGTATTAGAGAAAACTGTTGAGAATTATAAGCAGATTTTGAAATTGAAATAATATAAATATTTAGTGAATAGGGCCTATTTACTAAAACTAAATCTCCGTTAACAACATTAGAATGTTTCAATGTCATATATAGTATTCCTTGTCTGAATTGAGATGAGGTCTATATTGGACAAACTAAAAGAAATTCATCAGGCCGCATTACTTCTCATAACAAGGTATGCGACGTGTAGACAACCTCCAAGATGGTGCATACCGGGCAACGTTCTGTTAGAGCAGAGCGGCAAAAAGTCTACACATATGGCGGCCGAACTAGACCGCACGTCTCTCACGGCCATTTAGATCTACAAAACCAAAATATCAACGGCACTTGTAAGAGCCAACTGACAAGAGATATAGGATCTTGTATCCATATTTTGCAACTTAACATAGAAGGCATATCACGAGACAAATGCGAACATTTGAGCAGAATAGCTAGGGATAATAACATTGACATCATATCACTGCAGGAAACACACCTGTCAAACGACACCCAGCTTCAAGTCAGAGCGAAAATGCCGGGCTATAAGGTAATTGTCAATATTAACTCAGATATCCATGGCTCCATAATGTACCTCCGACAGGATATCGATGAATACAAAATCATTACTAGCACCCAACATAATAACACTGGAATTATAACTGTCGAGATCTCAGGAACGACAATATCAGCTGTCTACAAACCTCCCAATATTAAATGGCCAAATCCTCCACTCCCAACCCTGAAACACCCAGGAGTATACTTGGGAGACTTCAACTGCCACCATGTCAGCCTATTAAATCGGATGGATAAGTTAGATCTCCATCTGGTCTACAATGCTAAGGATCTGAAAACTTTTCACTCAGCACGATGGCAAAGCGACACAAACCCTGCTTTGTTACAACTGACTCAACGCAAGTCCCCCTACCTCATACAAGAAAGGTCCTGCGAAGCTTCCCACGCAGCCAACACCGACCAGTTATTATCAACATCGGAATCCAAGTACCTGTGATAAAATCTACACCAAAACCAAGATGAAACTTCCGCAAGGCAGACTGGGCAACATACTCTAAAGGAGTCGATTCACACCTACGGTGGATCCTGCCAAAATCAGAAAACTATGGAAGATTTGCTGGTCTACTGATCGGGAGCGCTAAGCGTGACATACCCCGCGGATACAGAAAAGAATACATACCATGTTGGAATAAGAACACGGAAACTTTATACAATAAATATGAGAAAACTGGGAATCCATACCTGGGAAGCCAAATACTACAATCGCTCAACGATGAAAGAAGGAAGCGGTGGGAAAGTACGACAGAAAACATGGATTTTACAGCCTCCAGCCGAAAGGGTTGGTCCCTACTACGTCGACTAGGAGCTGTCACGCCTATACTCACTAAAGAACCTGAAGTGACCCCTCCCCAAGTAGCGGTATATATTAAACAACGTTCAGAAAATGTACCGATTCAAAAAGAGATCGAAGAAGCGATAAAGGAAGAACTTAAAATAATTGACAGCCGCCTTGAAAACAACCCTCTTTTCTCCTCTTCTTTTACCAATGCTGAACTGAACATTAGAACACTGAAACTCCGGAAGGCAGCCGGCTTGGATAGCATATTCCCAGAATTTATAAAATACCTAGGACAACCTACGAGAGATTGGCTCAAACAATGCCTCACAGATATACTAAACACGGGACAAATCCCAGCACAGTTCAAAATAGCCCAGACCCTTGCAATTCTGAAACCAGGGAAACCAATCGACGACCCAGCTAGCTACCGCCCAATCGCACTGCTCAGTGTCTGCTATAAACTACTGGAGAGGCTAATATACAATAGAATATATCAAACTGTCGACGATATTATTCTGCCAGATCAGGCAAGTTTCAGATCCAACCGGAGCTGCTGTGAGCAAGTGCTAGCCCTAACGTCATACATCGAATCAGGATACCAAAGGGGACTAAAAACGTCAGTAGCATTCGTCGATTTGACGGCTGCATACGACACCGTATGGCTGGATGGCCTGATACTGAAACTAAAGAAAATAATACCTTGCTCCAAGTTAACTGAACTTATGGGAAATATTCTAAGAAACCGATACTTCAAATTCACTCTTGGACAATCAACTAGCAAGTCATTTATCATTAGAAATGGATTACCCCAGGGATCAGTGCTAGCCCCCATACTCTTCAATCTCTACACCAGTGACATGCCGGCAACCAACTCCCAGAAGTTCTGCTATGCAGATGATATCGCTATAGCCACTCAAAGCGGGCTCCTAGAGGATGGCGAAGAGACGCTCACGGCGGACTTAGAAAACCTCGGGAGATACTACATACAGTGCCCAAACCCAAGCAGAACTGAGGTATGTGCATTCCATCTCAATAACCGCCTTGCAAATAAAGACCTGAATGTCATATTCTGCGGAAAAAGAGTAAACACAACAACCACCCCAAATACCTTGGCGTCACACTAGACCGGTTCCTGACGTACAAAAGACACCTGGAGGTAACTGGACAAAAACTAAAAACCAGGAACAACATAATCCGAAAACTGGCTGGGACTACTTGGGGAGCAAAAGCAGAAACACTACGAACGGCAGCATAATCACTTGTTTTCTCAACGGCAGAATACTGTGCACCAGTGTGGTACAAGAGTTCCCACACTAACAAAGTCGATGTGCACCTCAATGAAACTATGACAATCATATCTGGAACCCTAAAGTCCACCCCAATACCTTGGCTGCACGCACTAACGAATTTAGCACCACCAGACCTGAGGAGACAACAAGCTACTGTTCACGAATGGAACAAACTACACGATCCTTAACACCCTAGAACTCTACTAATACACATGATATTGGACAAACTGCTGTCTCAAGTCGCAAAAACCCATTTGGCAAGATAAGGTACTAACCCATCATGAACCATTTCATATTGGAGAGGCTTGGAAAACCAAATGGACAACCAATCATGATTTTAACCATAATAACCACGAGGACCCTACCGTTCCTCTCCCAGGAATGCAAATGCCTAGGAAAGCATGGTGTAGCCTCAAATGCATCAGAACTGGCCACGCCAGATGCATGTCCATGCTGTACAAGTGGGGACTCTCGGACACCCAGGAATGCGACTGCGGAGCGCCGGACCAAACTGCGGCCCACGTAGCCAACGAGTGCCCAATAAAAAAATTTGAAGGAGAATGGAATGAGATCATGAATGCCACTCCTGCGGCCGTGAATTGGCTGACCTCCCTGGATATCGAGTTATAACCCATGACCAGTGTATTCGCATAATATATCTATCCTTATTTTTTGCCAACCTGTAGAAGTGCTTGTATCTTCTTCTTTCTTACTTATATCTTCTTACATATATATGAACATACTTTAGCTGTAGGCGAATTTGTAGATCGCCATACGATAAATAAATAAATACTTCCCATAAAAGTGATTGCAATTTGAACAAAAATAGTTGTGCACTTGCTGAGCATACGATCTAACTTAAACATTTTGGCAATTTCAATAAAGCCAGTATTTTGGCTAGAGGAAACAACCTGTACGAAAGAAATTTTCTAGAAACGGTACACATCAATAATCAACCCAATCTTATGAATAAACGTTCTGAATTTTGACAATAAAGGCGAAAGTGACCCTGTACAACTTTTGAATCGCCCGCCATAGATTATCGTAGAAGAGTGGGATAAACATGTGCTCTCCCTTCATTGGTTCGAACATCCTATCAATTTATTCTGGCTGCTCTCAGGGTCCTATCTCGATATCCATGGCAGGGATCACCACGTGTTCATTTCGATCAATCTTGACTCAAATTTGCATAGTTAACATGAGATTTTTAATTAGTCGAAGAAGTTTTTTGATGTGCACCGATATTTCTCTCTTAGCAACCTCCAGTTAGTAAGTTTTTTTATATTTTAAAAAAAGAGCATGTTTACAATGTGATTTTGTTCGTTTTAGATATCTTGATAATGAAATAAAGTTTTTCGAAAGCTCGACAATTTAACAAAGAGTCTTCTTTAAATGGCCATTTCCTATTGACTGCAACCTCAAAGAAAACATAAAATTGGTTTCTTGTGTTTCCTAAACTCAGTTTGTTTCAACTAGTTATATATATATATATATATATATATATATATATATATATATATATATATAAAATGGAAGGAATTTGATGGACATAGCCCTCAGAGAAAAGTGCTAACCGTAGACACGTGGACACGTGTTTCGGGCTCTCGGCCCTCATCAGTACGGTGGAGAAGTGCAAGGATGAACAACACTTCGTAGAGAACGACAAATCAACGGAGTCAACGAACAGAAGCCAGCCGCTCATTTGTGATTTCGGTCAGCAGACCCTGAATTCCAGGGCAACAACCAACGTCACCACGGAGGCAGCTATAGCTACCTGCGTGACATCCGAGTCCAGGAATATAAATATGAAAGAGAATAATATCGAGGGAACTGTTGAAAACAAAATGGAAGGAATTTGATGGACATAGCCCTCAGAGAAAAGTGCTATATATATATTAATATATATATATATATATAATATATATATATATATATATATATATATATATATATATATATAATATATATTAATATATAATATTCTAAATTTGAGCTTCCAATGTTATAAGGTACCATTTTTTTCAAATGATTGTTTGAATTCATCTCTTGAATAAGCTTATTGTGGAAAGTTCAGGTTGACCCGAGTCTAGAAATTTGTGGATTTCGACGTTTTGGTTCCAATTTAACTTAGGGTGAAGGAGGGAAGTGATTTCATACTAAGGCCCCAATCTGCCTACTCACGAGGTGTCGACACTATCTCTGAGATCTCAATATGCCTACATCTTTGAGAGAAATAAGAATCTGAGGGTGGTTATTTATTCTGGGTAAAGGCAATGGAGCGGAATTGTGGGCAGGGCTGGGTTTGGGAAGGAAACATACATATAAAAATGAAATCTGCTAAAATAGACATATAACTCCGGAGTAAAGCGCCATCTCCTCCCCTGATAATGAAAAGCCCGAGAGAACTCCATCTGCAAGAGGCTATGGAGCAATCTTTTATTTCGTTATACAACTAGCTATTGGCAAAAATGTAGGTAGCCAGGAATAAATCAAAATCTGAGTTTCAATCATGTAGTATGAAATTCCGTCAGTTGAAAATTATATAATAATGTGAAAATGAAGAATTGGATAGCAATAGTCTACACCAAGGTAGATATGAAAAGTATCGCAATTTCTCTTGATAACAAGCATTCGACACTTGATGTTTTTTATCACTGACAGAGAGCGCTTGACTTCCGAACATGCCAAGTTGTTTCTTATAAAAATTTTGGTTGTATCTTTGCTGTCAAAAATCGTTTTACAGTACGTTTCAGAAAGCCACAGGGTGTGTAATTTCTATATTATTATTAAATTTGGCTAGTCAAACATATCACAAGATTACTTCTTCTGTGGGAAACATTTTTCATAATTTTTGAAGCAGTAACTATTCGTAGTGCCGAACTTCATGAAATTAGTTCATTTAGAAAATTCCATATGATGTAAAAATGTTGACAATATACAATGAGAGCATTTGGGTTGGAAACCTCGAAACATGACTGTGATGACGTCATCCATTTTTAAAGTAAAAATTATTTGGGCATGATGATAGTACAATTCGAGTGTCGAATTTCAGTTTAAGCTTTTCATGTAACATTCAAACGAACAAAAAAAAGTTATTCTCAAATGGATAATCACTGAATCCTATTCATCTTTGTATACTGATGTGAATTATTATATTGTTATAAATTTATAATATATATATATATATATATATATATATATATATATATATATTATATATATATATATATATATACATATGTATATATATATATATATATATATATATATATATATATATAAATATATATATTTACAATTTTTATATCTATCTGTTAATTTTACATGGCCTCAACACTTGGTACAGACTAGATTTAACAATCATAAAGTTATACGTCATCTCATATAAACAACGGCAACTATTTGGTATTTTAACATCGTCAACCTGATGAAAATGATATTATTACTCATCTGATAAGAGCTTCAATACCTTCACACTTCCAAGCTTCTGATGAAAGAAAATGCTTTATCGAATATAATAGCCAACTAATTAGAGTGAACGCAATTACTATCTGGGCATGTCTCTGCGAATCAGGTGCATGAGTGTTAGGAATGTATGGACATGTCTACTCTGTCATATGGTTTTTGTCATACGGAAGGCATCGGCCAGGAATCAGTTACCCGGGTACAGATATGGCAAATAATTTAAATGACGAGGCTGTTGCTATATCAGTTCGGGAAGTTTGTGCTTTGATTTAGTAAAGTAGGTAGTATATTTGATAATCAGTATTGTAAAAAAGTACCTTTTTTTTATTAATGTTTGCTTTCACCTAGGTACCTGCAGATCTTTTAAAAAATATCTTAAGTTGATTTTGTTTTGATTTATTGAGTATATTGTAGTACACCAGTTTATATTAAAATTCTTGTACTTGCTTTTGTAAAAAAATGCTCATATATTTCCTAATGCTGTGCTCTTGTTACTTTGGTAGATACTTACTGAAACAAATAAAGGTTTTCTAATAATCTTCGAGAGTTAGCATTGTAATTTACAAAGTAATTAAAAAAATTAAGTGCTTATTTCTGTCCTAATTAATGAATTTCTCACCTCTGTAGCTCAAGTATAGCACTATACTATAAGCATTATTTGAAGAACTTTTAAATTGATGGTGCTCTTTTGTGCTGCCCACTTGCAGATCAACAACACCATTTTCAATATCCGAAATTAGAAAATGAGACAGGAGTGAAGTTGCTAGTGATATTGGGTTCAATTGAAACAAAATCGCAAAAGTAAACCTTTTTGTTAGCTGATTTTTACTGATATCGATCTTTAATTCTCTACCTTCATCGCTAGATTGCGCCTGCTATCAGTGCTATCAATACCGTGAAAATTTTGAGATGTTCAAAATCTCGCCTAGTTAAAAACGCTTCTATAACTCTAGGTACTTCATCGATTCGGCAACAAGTACCTATGTTGATTTGTTTGAAAATATGAACAGAATGTTCATTAAATCAAATGTGGAGTCATCTGCGACTGAAAGATGAACTGTAGTCACTATCTTTCATCCTTCAAGATAACCTCTTGTGGGGTAATAATGTTGAAAAGGGAAACATTCTCAATTGAATATTAAATGGAAATATTTTTCTGTGAATTGGAAAATCCACGATAAAAATGAAGTTATTTTTTGTGAATGTCTAACAGACAACAACTACTTCCCCGGCTGAAGCCACGCTGGACATTGAACTACATCTGCTAGATATTCTGAAAGAACCCTAACTCAAAATAAAAAGTCTGAAATTGAAATCTTGCATTTTTATTCAGATATTCATTTGATTTTATATTCCAGTCTTAATTGAGAACTCATATTAAAGAATGAGTCAAAGATGAATGTTTTCCAAAAAAAAGTACTCACCAGAAATTATTTGTAACATTGACGCAAGAGAAGCATCGCATTCACTAAGTCTTCAATAAATTTTTGTCGACGAAAATCTATTTCACGCCTCCACGATCATCGGGAAGACCGGAAGAAATGGGAAGCACATTTTCTAGAAGCAATCTCACTATGCAAAGATGGAAAAAAGTTATAAACATTTCTTTTGGAGAGACACTTTGAAATCAGTGATTTTGGACATTAAAACCTGTCATGGGGTATGATAGATTGATTTGTTCGAAAATATGAACAGGATGTTCATAAAATCAGATGTGTAATCATCTGCGACTGAAAGATAAACTGTAGTTACTATCTTCCATCGTTCAAGATAACCTCTTGTGGGGTATTCATGTTGAAAAGGAAAACATTCTCAATTGAATATTGAATAGAAATATTTTTCTGTGAATTGAAATATCCACGATAAAAATGAAGTTATTTTTTGTGAATGTCCAACAGAAAACAACCACTACCCTGGATAAAGCCACGCTGGACATTGAATTACATCTGATAGATATTCTGAAAGAACCCTAACTCAAAAGAAAAAATCTGAAATTGAAAATTTGAATTTTTAATCAGATAGTTATTTGATTTTATATCTTAATTAAGAACTCATATAAAAGAATGAGTCAAAGAAGAATGTTTTCCAAAAGAGAGTATTCACCAGAATTTTTTTATAAGGTGGAGGTTACAATTTATCTATTGAATACGCTTATTGTGACAAACAATATTTGATTTATTTTTCGATAATCGAATCATCCATCAAAATGAAAATGATGAATGTTTCTACTTCAAAAATAGTAGTTAAGAAAGTGTAAGTTTTCGTTCTGAAGAAATATTCTATGATCGATAGCAAATTTGGTGAGCCAAATTTCATGATGATCTCATTCCTCAAGTCAATGATGAAAGGAAGCCTCTTGTCATAGCTGCCGACGCCATTTGTCAGCTGTCTCAATTTCGGAAAACGCCGAGGCAACAAAAGTTTTTTTGTCTAATTATGAGAAATTCACAAAGTTTTATTTTAAATATAAAAGAGTGAAACTGAAAATAATAATGAATAAAACTGAGGGTATATGTGCATCTATTGTGATATTCCAATAAATCATAAAGTAATTTTTTTTGTCACAAATCAGTATGTATCATATGGAGGATTTCCAAACTCCTTATACAAGTCATTCCACCATGAAATGCTGTAATTGCTCAAATCATTTCCAATGGCGAGTTCATTTCCAATGTCAAGAAAAGTGAGGTGATCTGGTGTGGAAGGGATCCATTTCACATTCTGAAGGATTTCATCGTAATGTGGGGTAGGATTCCTACAAAATAGAAGACTTCAATTCATATGTTTGTTTATTCAGGAACGACTGTAGTAATATTTTCGGCAAAACAAAGGGAAGAATTATACTGCATTATTCAATGATCGTGTAATTATGCCTATTACTGTTAATTATCTAATGGCATGCGAGTGAAATACTATATTAAGCGGGATATCAACCTGAAAAATGATGTCCAATCATAGAAAATGTTTGAAATAGACCTAATGGATGGACCAGTTAGTTTGATGAAATGTATTTACATTTAAGAATGGTATACGACTTTCACAGCCCTTTTGAGTAGGTACTGAATAAAAGGATTTCGTTTCGAACTATGTACCCTTCTCCCACATTTGAGATCTTTCATCGTTACTTGCTTCGGGATTCTATTGCCCTACTCAAACTCTGTATTAGTAATTGTCTTAGAAAAAATCACGAAACTAAAGAATGTACAGCTTCTAAATGTCGCAAATGTGGCAATTTACATAATACTTTGCTGCATTTTACGAACAAACATCAGCCAATTTCAAATTAAAATTAAAATACCACGAATTCCAATTCCAATATTCAAAATACACAGGATAATCGGGTATCATCATCTACATCGCTATGTTCAACACAGAATAAAAATACACTCTGCTTTCCACAGCCATAATTGATATAATGGACAATGATAGACACGTACGTAGTTGCAGGGCATTACTCGATAATGCCTTGGAAAGTAATTACATTACCAAAAGTGTAAGAGGCTAAACTTGAAAACAAATGAATGCAAAATTCTGGTAACCGGTATCAATCAAATTACCTCATCTCTAGACACCAGAGCATGTGTTAGAATTCAATCTAGGATAAACTCATTCAAAGCCACTTTATCCTGTTTTATAGTCGATCAAATTACGGGAAATATTTCTTCACTCTCATTCTACCCCAACATGATCGAAATATCTTCGAATTCAATACTAGCAGACCCAAACTTCAATAAAAGCGATTCCATAGACATACTTCTAGGAAATTTTATGACTTGTTAAGTGTTGGACAAATAAAGTTAGGCAAGAGATCACCGACACTACAGAGAACTCATTTTTGATGGATAATCACTGGTCCTTTATTTTTTGAAAACTTATTGTAATTTGAGTATTTGTATAATTGATCTCGATAAACATATCAAGCTTTTTGGGAATAATTTCCTCCAAAACACATTTTCCTCCCGAGAAGTCTTTTTGTGAACCATTTTAAAATTAACACATTTCAAGATTCTTCAGGCCAATTTTCAGTTAGTATTTCTTTCAGGGAACCATCTATCAGACTAGGCGGTTCATTAAAGATTGCAACAAAACGGTTATATGCTGCAGAACAAAAAATGAATGAATTTGAGGATCTTCAAGTTGAATATACTAATTTTAAGAGCGAATATATCACATTGGGTCATATTTCAAAATTGAACGTAATTCCTGATGGTTATTACCTACCTCATCATTGTGTTTTTAAAGAGGAAAGCGCGACAACTAATATTCGGCTTCTATTCGACGGTTCAGCAAAAATAACTTCAGGTTATTCGCTCAATGACATGCTGTCGTACCGACCATACAAGACGACTTGATGTCAATTATTTCACGATTTCGTATCCATAATGTCGTTCTTGCTGGCGACATTGAAAAAATGTATAGTCCTTGTAGAACCAGAAGAAAGAAAATTTCAGAAAATTTTATGGCGATCATGTCCGTCTGAACCTTTATATGCGTATGAGCTCAATGCAGCAACATATGGCACAGCGACTGCGAGTTTTCTATGCATTCGTGCTCTGCGTGAAGTTGCTAATGAGATTGAAAATGGTCATCCAGATATAAGTTCCATTATAATTCACGACTTTCACGTGGATGACCTCTTGACTTCAAATGATGTACTACGCATTAAGAACATGCTCTCACAGTATCTTGCAGAGCATGGCTTTGTACTTAGAAAATGGGTTTCCAACAACTCCAAAGTTATTCAACAAACTGAAAATAAAAACTCTGAGTTTTGGAAACAACGAGCAAAGTAAAATTTTGGGACTCTTTTGGAATTCATATCCGGACACTTTAACATATTCAATCAAAATCGAAACTAATTATCCAAAAATTATCGGAGATAATACCATAAGGGCTTGAAAAATTACCAATGATTCTGAAAAAAATGTGTTTTTTAAAAACTGCACGAGTTTATTTCTTTCGTTGTTTCAAAGAATAAATTGCCCGACTCCGAAGGAGGAGGACAATTTTTTTAAACAACGAAAAAAATAACCGAGGGCAGTTTTTTCAGAATTATTTGGTTAACTTTTAAAGCACGAATGGTATTCGGTAGAAAATTTCAAGAATACAAAAAGAATCATATTATTTATTATTATAGTTGATACTACAATTATTGTAAGTAATATTGTCACTGCAGTTAAATTGTCACCTAGCTCGCTGAATTACAGCGATAATCCACATAGTAGGTGGATTACCGCTGTAATTCAGCGATAATTCCACACCTCTTATAGACATTTCAACACATGAGTGAAATTTTCACTAAAAGATGTATACTTAGTTATACTACTCAAATATTCGATCCATTAGGACTATTATCCCCTATCACAATAATTGCAAAAAAAATTATACAAAAATTGAGGAGTTTACAAATTTCTTGGGATGAATCTGTTCCATTCCACATCAGTAGTATGTGGGACTCATTCAGGCGTGACTCAGGAATACTAAATGATCTACAGATACCTAGACACGTTATTTCTACGCACCCTAATTAATGGACAAAGTCAAATCAGCTTTTATTTCCCTGCCCATTGAGATACAAAAAATAATTTATTGGAGTGATTCAAAAATAACATTATCGTGGCTGAATGGTTCCTCGCGTCTATGGAAGGTATTTATTTCCAATCGTGTTGCTCAAATTCAAGAATTAACAAACACATCTCAAATATTCTTACGAATTCTAAACATTGGTGGTCCGGTCCTGACTGGATGTTGCAATCATCAGATCAGTGGCCTGATAATTCATAACTACCGATTCATTCATCTGACATACCAGAAACTCGCTCTGAAACCATGATATCTACTGAAATCGAAATGAATAAGTTTAGCAATTTTCGTGAATTCAATAAATTTTCTACTTTGAATAAAATGAGACTCGTTTTTGCTTATATTCTCAGATTTATCAATAATATAAAAATGAAACATTTTAGACAAATAGGTCATTTAACCCCTGAGGAATTGAATAGGTCTTCATTAAAATCAATCCACATAACTCACTCCCAAGTATTTTCAATAGAAATAGGCAATTGAAGTCGGCTGGCCAGGTGAATATCAAAAACACTGTGATTAACTTGAATCCATTCCTAGATAAACATGGTATCACAAGCGTGGGTGGCAGATTGAAGCATTCGAATTTTGAATACAATAAGAAATACCCGGCTGTTTTACCGAAGTCACACATATTCTCAGTTCCGTTAGCACGTGATGAACATTTCAGGTTATTGCAAGCGGGACCCCAAGCTCTTTTGGCATCACTTCGAGAGCACGTTTTTGACGTATCTCTGGTCGTAACTCAGCACGGAAGGTGGTGCATGATTGCGACAAATGTTTCAGATTCAGAGCAGATAATATTAAAAATATAATGGGTGATCTACCCAAGGTAAGGCATATTACTGCTCGCCCTTTTCCGATAACTGGTGTTGATTACTGCGGGCCACTTCTCTTGAAAGATAGAAAACACCGAAATTTCAAATTGACAAAGTCCTATATATGTATATTTATATGCGTTGCAACAAAAGCCATGCATTTAGAGGTAGTGAGTGATCTAACCACTGACTGTTCCATCTCGGCCTTGAGACGATTTGTTTCAAGACGGGGATTGTGTAAAAAAACTGCGTCCGACAACGGCAGCAATTTTGTAGGAGCTGAAGCTCAATTAAAAAAAATCTCCTAGAGTCGGATGAGACTATCAAAACGAATTTGAGTCAAGACGGTATTTCTTGGAGTTTCATTTCTCCTCGGGCACCAATCTTTGGAGGACTTTGGGAATCTGGAGTAAAATCGGTAAAATACCACTTGAAAAGAATTGTTGGTGAAACTTCTGTAACATTTGAAGAATTAACAACCCTTGCAGAACAAATTGAGTCCCGCCTCAATAGTAGACCTCTTTATGCCCTATCTACCGATCCAAATGATTCTTCCCCATTGACCTCGGCACATTTCTTCATTAGCGATAAGCTGACAGCTGTTCGTGACAGCTGTTCGTGTCATCCCCTACCAACCGTTTGAGTCACCTCCAACACATTCAGAATGATGCAGCATTTTTGGTAAAAATGGGCCAAGGAATATGTATCAAATTTTCGAATTCGAACGAAGTGGAAGGAAAATCACCCACAGTTGCTGAAATTAGGAACTCTTGTACTCGTCAAGGACGATGGATTTCCACCATTAAAATGGCTAATGGGTAGAGTCATCCAGATGTTTCCCGGTACGGACGGAGTGATACGAACAGTGACCATAAAAACGGCTAATGGAACTTATACGTCCAACATGCAAACTATGTGTACTCCCTGTTCCAGAAAATGACTCTTATTGAAATCCTCATGGCTTTCAAGGGGGGGATGATGTTAAAGCGATAATTCATCAACCCATTATTCCGTTCTATTACGGGTTACGCCAATGTGTGGCATTCCGACATTACGTAATTTTTTATATATTTTGTTTCTCACTGACACTGACAATTGTGTTAAGCAATATAGTTTTTCTTACAATCCAAATAACAAGATTGTGATAATAATTCAAAAGAAGTTACAATATATTGATTTATTTATCTGATGACATGTCATGAAGACAACGTTATGTCACTCAATTTTGATGACATAAGGAAGCTCATTATGGTACTTAGGGGGCGTCCATAAATTACGTGAGGTGTTTTAGGGGGGGAGGGGGTCGAGTCAAATCTCATCTAATCTTACGTTGGAGAGAGGGGGGGTCTCGGCAAATATCACGCAATTTTTTTTCTGATTGAAACAAAAAAAAAATACTATTTTAGTCCATTTAATCCAGATTGTACATGCTTAAGATTTAATCTTGAGCGTAATCGCGTAATACGATTAAGATCATTCACTAATTCGTTAGAAAAAAAATAATTTCATTCATACTTCGACGTTATACATTAACTGACTGTCAAACCACCATATTTGTTTTATACCAAATAGCTCAATTTAATCTGAATTTACGGTACAGTGTAGCCCGTCCTTTGTTTTCGCGCCACTGTCAGCCGAACGCGCGACTCGATGAACGAGAGCGTACGAGCTGAGTGGCAGCGACACACGGACAGGTTCCAACCTGCTTTGTTTATTCTTGTAAATGTTTTACTCGACTCAGTGCATGCTCTTACTAATTTAAAATGAGTTATCAAGATTATCAGAAAATTTAAAAAAACACCTCACGTAATTTATGGACGCCCCCTTAGTCCCATAATGAATTCATCATGGTACTGAGTACCATAATGAAATACTATATGAAAAACATGTGATGGTGAGATCAAAAATGTTTATTCAAAATGCATAACTATGTACAAAACTATTCATTATAAATGGTAAAAGAGCCATTACTACAATTTGCAATATCAATTCCAATGGATTCTAGAGTTTTTACATCAGTAGTTGATGCTTTTTGGTAAAATTGTAATCCTGTTTGGTTGTTGGCACCAAAAATTGCTTCTGATATATTTTTCTTTCGCTCTCTCAAATTTTCGATGTAACCTTCAGCAACATTATTTCTTTTCCACCCGCTTTGGCGTTTCACGGTACACAGATCAGCTCCAGAATCGGCCAAAAATGAAGCAGACGATCGCCGAAAACAATGTCCGGTAAATTCTTCAGGGTGAGGTAAATTCAAAAAAGTGGCAATAACTTCTGGCATTTTACCAAAGGTGTGAATTCCAACGGGTTGTTTCGTGCATTTCTTATTTTTATAAGTGACAAAAACACGTCGATGGTTTGTGTTGCAAGGTCGTATTTTCATATATTGTCTGACAAGTTCTACCATATTCAATCCTGGGATATTCCCCGATGTTACAAAAAATTATCGCATTACCTTTGTTTTTGTATTCGGTAAAGTAATTCTAAAAACGGATCCATCATCTATCACATTTTCAACAAGCATATTTGTCAGTTCCTCTCTTCTGCATGCTCCACTTAGTCCAATTATCATACCAACTTTTTTAAATGAATATGTATCATCTGATGCTTCCGTTAAAAACTTTATGACATCTTGTTTAGTAAAAGTTTTGGATTTTTTAGCTCTGTAATGCAACCAGCTGTAGGTACTTACTAATATCGACAATTTTTCTTGTTAATAAAATACTTCTTATCATCGAATAATACGACCAGAGAGAAGATGGGTTTCTTTCCTTAGATAAGCATTCAAAGTAAGCCAACAATACTTTTTCATGAGTGATATTCTTGATGTTCTTAGTAGAACACTATTCTTCGTACCAATTAAACGCTATTTCATATACACTCCGTGATTTGTCCGGCAAAAGGGAGTCCACGATATTTCGCGTCATTTCTTCCAAATCAGAAGGTAAACTACCAGTTTCAGAATCACTCATTATTATTCAAATTGAATTCAATTCTACGTGACAATTGTGTTTGACAGCAGATAAATAAATATTGCCGTTACAACCTGACGTTGTCAAGGAAATGGCAAAGCACAGCTCACTAACCTACTAATATTTGAAATTACACATATGCTTACTCCTTTAAAAATAGTTGTAACATGTCAAAAATGCAGTTTTTAATTTTTCGAAAATGTATTGATATAAATGCCATCAGTTGAAATTTTGTATGTAATACGAATCATAAACAATTATTATGGCACACGTCGTGTTATCGGACTCGGCTACGCCTCGCCCAATAACATTCACGACTTGTACCATAATGATCGTCTTTATGATCCTTATTACATAAATAACTATTATGCTATCCCACAGTTCATGATAGTACATAATACAAAGGCATAAAGGAAAATACATAGATGAAAAGTTAAAAGAAATATAAAATTGACAAATATGAAAAATAGTGAACTTAGCATATCCAGTTCAATTCAGAAAGTAGTTTCATTAATATTCAAGGAATAAACGGTATTTTTGGTGCTCTTTCATTTCATACGGTAGGCATTAAATATGTTCTCATCATTATGCAGGATGGATTTTTGACCAGAGTTTGTTTTAATATTCATAGAATAAGAGGAATGTATTCATTCATTCATTTATAAATCAAACAGAATTTTACCGAATGAGAGAATTAATTCACAAACTTGTGATAAACGCTCGATATGAACTCATACTCATTTAGAATAATATTGAATTATTCCTTTTTGGATGCTCGCATGGCCATGAAAAATATTGATAATTTTTGTTGTCGATATTTAATAATGCATGATTATAATCGTAACCCTTACCAGGAACGCAAATTTCTGAAAACTTTTTTCGAGCAGCTTCTATCGCATCCATAATAACTAGCGTTCTATATGACGCTACAATGTTCAAACTTCCAACTGTAGGGTAGTACACATTCAAAGTCACCAAGCTTTCACAGTCCCGAATATCATCGGTTTCACAATACAACTCTGGCAGTACAAATGGTACAGTTCTTGAGAATGAATAAATATGAATATTATCAATAAACTGAAGAAATAAGAGGGGTCGAATTGGATCCTTGTGGAACTCTCGAAGAAGATACAAATTTGAAAGAAGTAAACCTTTCTTAGTCCACAAACTTCTGGTAATGAAAAAAAACAAGTAAATGTTAAATATTTCTGCAAATACCAGAATAGCTCAATTTTTTCAGAAGCTGATGATGGGAAATTTTATCATGTACACCATATCAACTTGCTTTTTTTCTCTCGAAAAAACCATATATAAATTGTGATAGTGGAATATCATGTGAATATGATTTTATCGGAGATAGTGATTTCGAAAACTTTAAAAAATAAATTAAAAAAATCAAAACACCCCACTGCGTAAAAAATGAACTTTTAAAAAGATGGAAACAAGATGACCAGAAAATTTGTCAGAAAATTATGTTTAAATGGGATAACTATTAAACTCAATACTGTAAATAATTCCAAGCAGTCGGAGACATCTTCTTTAATTTAACAATGGAGATATATATTGCCTCCGACTGCGTGAGATTGTTTACAGTATTGAGTTTAATAGTTATCCCATTTAAACATAATTTTCTGACAATATTTTCTGCTCATTTTGTTTCCATCTTCTTTAAAGTTCACTGTATATGCAATCGGGTTTTTGTTTTTTTTTTTACTTTTCAGTTAGGATTATGGGACGGTAATGATCTGGAAGTCATTAAGCCGTTCGTTATAGCCTAGTTTGACGAACTAAATCAAGTTCTATTGAAATATTTGAGTGTTTGAAAATGAAACGAAAACGAAATAGTAACTGAAACCGAAATAAACCAACTACCGAAAAAATTAACCAATTACTGATGTACCAAACTATACGCTGTTAGAACTTTTTCACAATATTGAATTTTGTCACAATATGACGTCTGGTTGTCGCTATATTGTGAGAACTACATGTGGATACCTTGGCAAACAGACTGGCATCGGTCTGTTGTGTAATTAGATATCTGAGAGAACAGGTGTCACAATATGGAATGAAATTGTATTATTATGGATATGTTCAGTCAATCATTGCATATGGAATACTTTTTTGGGGTTCCAGTTCCTCAAATGAAATATTCATATGGCAAAAACGAATATTGAGATGTATTCTTGGTCTTGATTATAATACCTCCTGCAGGTCATATTTTTCAATACATGGGTTATTGACAGTACCTTCTTTGTACTTTTTATCTCTAGTTATTTTCGCAAACAAACACCAATACTTGTTCTCTACAAATGCAGATGAATATTCAATGAAATGAATATGTTAACTCGTAATCGGGCTGACCTCAGGATTCCAGATCACAAAACTGCCTTTTTTAAACGAAGTACTGAAGGCTTATAACAGGCTGCCAACTCAGTTGAAAGATGTCAGCAATATTCAGAAATTCAGAAGTTCAGTCATTGATTACTTGAAGGAAAAAGTATTCTATAAGTTTGATTTTTGTGAATGATTATTACCGTTTCCTGTCTATTGAGAAAAGTTTTTATATTTACTTGTTGAGTTCGTGAGGTGCGTATTTTTGTAATGTTTTACTCATTATGTTATGTGCTCAGTGTACTTTATTCTTTTTTTTTGACGTTGTCCATGTCCTTGATGATTTTATTACAATAAAGATATTATTATTATTATCATTATATTGAATTTGGATTACTGTCTTTGGAAACACTCGCAAGATCAAGACAAATCGACGCGTTTGGTCTCTAGAACGCCACAAAGGAACAAACATACAGTCACACACACACACACATATATTTAAATATATTTAAATATATATATATATATATACATATATATATATATATATATATATAACAACCACAAAGTATATTATACTCCACTCTCGACTATTTCTCCAATAGACAATCAGAATTGAAATAACTATTTCATTCATAAATGCGTCGAGTGATTTCTCTTGTCTTCCACTGTTCAAAATACGCAGAGAACAGTTAGGTGTTTAGTTGTAAGAACAAACTTCAGCAAAACACAAGAATGTTCAAAATACTTATCGTGCACATCGCGTACTGTTTTCTGATTGGTTGCTCCATAAGGTCTTCCATTCACAAGCCAAACAGGAAACAGTAGTCTAATCTGACGAATATCCGTTCAGTGACAGCTTTCCAATTACCAGCTAGGGGCGCGTGCGGAAATCTTGAAAACACTACCTGGCAACACTCTATACCAGTCATTCTGGATCTGGCTAGTATGATGAGAAACGACGTTATGAAATGTATAGAAAAAAAGGTTGGTAGTACATGATGCATAATATATGTTGGAAACATCAAGAGTACTTTGTACAAATGACATCAAGGTACAGGAATATTCTTCAACCTCAACATTGAACTTCGGGTATCCGTGATAACTTTTTCAAAATTATACAAACATAGTCGTTCCGAAATGAAATCACCTTTCCACTTTCTTGTTCGATACACACGTCTGTATCTGAAACGGGTTAGGAAAATCTGAACGAAGAGTCAAGCTTACATCCACAAATTACAATTCACTCAAAATTCACTAATAACTGCACGTACTCATTTATTTACCCATGAATGAATAGTATGAACTAAAGAAATGGTCTATCATACTCAAATAAATATTCTCAATAGGCTCAAATTGAGTTCTTTGAAATATCAGGGTTGCCACACCAACTAACAAGTGGATGGCTGCAAATGCTTCATATTCTCGCTCAATGATAGATAACAAAGTTACAAATCACTCTACATCTAAAACACTTGCAAAGGTGCAAATAAAATATATGCCTATGGCTAACCTTTCGGTACCGGCTTTGTTAGAAATTACTCCTCACACATTATTTCGCGGTTGAACTGTCTGCAGTCGATACGCGGTATATAACAGCTATGGCAAATCGTTAATAGTCACAATTAATATCAAAATACGAATACTATAACCCAGGAGAATAAACACCACGGTATTAAACGACAGGGGAAATGAACCCTGATACACGGAATCGGAATAATGGGCAGTGATACTTGGAAAGTCTCTCACATATCAAAACGGTTGGTCTTAGCAGAAGTACAACCTCACAATAATAGGTACTATTTTGACATTTACTGTAACTTTCTCCGCAACTTCAGAATTCACTAGCACCCTTTCTCTCATTGAATTTTTTTATTTAAATTACCTTCATAAATAATTATTCCTAGTTTTTTTTCACTCACGACATTTTCACGAAGTTTGCCCATAACTTAACTAGTCGCATTCTGGCAAGCAGGTCGGATCTAGATGGAGTTTCCATATTTGTTGACCTCATCCACATATAATTCAATTCTTCACCATATCCTACTCCTATGAGATTGTACTATGAAATGAATCTGACCATAAATTTGGAAATGGATCTCACCTGGATATTTCCTAACTGCAGATTTTGACAAGCCCAGATCCCCGACATGGGAAAATCTGTAGAAAAACACTTCAGTGTAGTTCGATGAGAGTCGAACTGTTTCCGTTATTCCCCTCACAAACTGATCATCTGTTAAATACTGAAAAAAAAATGAATCTCTCACTTTTCATGATGAGGTCATCGTGAAGATGTTAATGCAAATGAATTCAAGTCTGAGACCTCCCACTGCTGCTGTTTGTAAATGGGCGAGTTACTTCAAAACATTATCTCATAAACATTTGTCGATTATTGGAAGAATATCATCACCAATAAATTAGCATCAGTATATAACCGATTTTTCTTAAACGTTTGATTCATTTTTATATTGTGTCTTGTGTGGGTCAAATCTAGTAATTGAAATTTTACCCCATTCCTGTTGACCGATTAATCTGAAATTTGGTACACACCTTAAGTTCTGATGATAATACGATCACATGTATTCAGTATCATTCCAAATCTAAGATGGTCGCCGCCACAAAATGGCGGATTACATATTTGTTTACAACCCCCTCAATATGGATATCAAATGGAAGGGCTTGACTAGTAGAATACAGTACACCATGAGGAAATTCCAAATCCAAGATGGCGTCCGAAACAAAGTAGTGAATCATAGAGTTTAGACAGTCAATACATTAAAACTGAAATCTGGGTATCTAATCAAAACGAAGGGCTTTGTCAACTCAGAATCGTGATTCAAGCATGAATCCACCCAAGTCATGATTTCGTGTCGTGTCGAGGACTGTGTGGCGTTAGGGTGGCTTAAAATGATACGTCGTTAGCGGTACACCACCCAAGTTTAGGTAAAAGGTTAAAGCGCGCCAAGGACTGTATGGCATTAGGGTGGACGAATATGATTGTCTTTAGTGTTTTCTCCTCAAGACTTGGGCACATCTTGTATAAAAGCCTTGCACCTCTGTTGGACCTCTGGAAACAAAATGGTAGAAAATTATAACAAAACAAAAACAAAGAAAGGTGATTTTGAGATTCTCACATTCTAAACGTACCTTATTCATTAAGTATATATAATCTGGTGCTTGAGTGATAAACGTTTCAATTTGTTCATACTCTTGACTTCTTTGGTTTATGGTTGTCACTTTGACATTTTAGGAAACCACGTAATTTCAAAGATTTTGTAATATCAATATTTTCTTTTGTACTAAGTGTAGCTCTCAACATGGAGAAATTTGACCATAACGTAGATGCCTTCAACTTTTTGGATAAATCGGAAAAGTATGCAATCATGACATTATCAGATTGGGAGGTCGTCTTGTTTTCTTGGCAATAATCCATGAAATGTTTGTAAGCGTATTCATATTTTGCCTTGGATTCATTTGGCAATAAATTTAAGATGACATTTTTAGCAGCATTCACTAACTCTGGTGGTGTCCCGCACACCTGGAAATCATTATCACTGTCTATTTGTAATATTTTTAAATATTTTTTAGCGATAAGTAGGTATTGAACCGAAATGAGTAGTAAATCTCTGACTTTTGTCAAGTGATTGTCAAGGAAACGATTTCGTAGGCCATGAGATGATAATAAAAAATTATTATGCATTTATAAAAATTCCTCAATTTATAATAACGTTGATTGCGATTTCAGAATTTTTTTTATGTGTACCTCGTAGTAGTCGTCCGGGAATCTATTGCTTCAACTACTAGATACACAATGTACTATTTACTTCATCCGCGCGTAGAGGTTACATGCACTCATTTTTTGTTTGAGTGATTCCCAGCAAGTGGTATCAGACTGAAATCATAACGTTAGGCTACGGTTATAATGGATGCGTTTTCTGACGAACCGATGTTCGGACGAACACGTAATAACTCGTGCGAATGACTCAAATACATAATAAATTCATTGCTGCAGTTATAATGCTTGCGTATGATTCGTCAGATTCTGTACGAAGTCTCAGAACAAAATCGTTCAAAAGAATCTGATGCTTCATGCGAATTGTTGCAATAAAATACATACCGGATGTCGGAAAATTTATTCGTTTACTTAATGTTAATGCCAGTCTTTCTTTAGCAGGAATACATTCAAAAGATTGGATTGTTTTGTAACTTTCTTCGATTCCTTCTAGAATGTGATAAAATGTTTCTGGCAACATTCTGAAGTACTCGAAAAATGTATTCAGTTTCTCTTACAGGTCCTGAAATAAGTTGTGGTATTGTCCCTTAATTGGTCTTGAAAAAAATATTTTATTCACATGCTCCATTTTGCCTGTCATAAAAAGGAATTTTAATAAAGGTATTTCTGAAAATTGGCACCCGTATGCTGAATTCTCATTGGCATCCATCTTTGAAGATTTTGACAAAACAGAATTCGCATATACTTCAACCACCGACATTTGAACTACAATTCTGATGTGTTCGTCAAAACCTGTATCCATTATAATTATATATTACAATAGAAAAGCTTCCTGAGTGTAATTGCTGATAATATTTCTTCCAAAAGGCGCCCTATTTTCATTCAACTCGTCTCTATTGTCCTCGTGAATCTTCCTTTTTGGATTTTGAATACCGTACTATAATTTTTAGTATCCGCGAGAAAGAAAGTTTATGCCTCTGAATCATTGGGATCGGTAGACTGTGTTTTGGTGGGTTTAGAATTGATAATGTTTCCGCATGTTGTCAATAAAGTGAGGGAAAGCTCGTCCTTCAGAATCTGCTTATTTAGAATAACATGGAATGTATTTTTTACAAAACGAACTAACATCTTAGACCAATCATAGAGATTTTTCCGTGACAAAAATACTACCAGGAAAACGACTGTGCTTTCATACGGAAGACGGTCCGTAGTTATATCCTGTTATGTTTCCTACTCCCAACTGTCATTGCTTGATTTGTTATAAATATTGAAAAGCATTTTTTATCGTTTTTGACTTGTAACTTGAAAATTAACGAAGCAATCTCGCTCGAATTGTAGAGAATCAAAGTGCAAAGAAAATGATCGGATTATTAGTAACGGGGGAAAACCGGAATAACCCGAAAAAATCTCTCCAGGCTCTCCACGACATAGTAGTGATTGATATGTACAGTTGTGTGCATAAAAAAGTCGTACAAGGCTTGTATGGTGTAAACCTGCCTATGATGTTTAGATTTCATTAAAAATTAGTACGCGTACACATTTGACAATTTTTGACACTTCTTGTAAAGACTTGTCAAAGTCGATAAGAAGTTTAATTAAGATTGACAAGCCTGACTCACAATAACCTATAACTGCTGTACGACTCTTTCATGCACACAACTATACGTTATGTGTGAAAAACTCAGGTACTGTTAGATTATCAGTTTTGGCATAATTGCAATTTTATTTTTTAAATGCACTTTATTGCAACAGACCTGGATGCGTCCTAGGTGGTCCGATTTCAATAATTCTAAAATATTTTGAGAATTGAAGTAGGTATAGTACTACAAAATGACTATTTTCATTTTGCGTTAAAATTCTGCAAAACAGGTGAGAAATACTTGCAAACATGACCGAAAACCGGCGAGTGCTGAAGCGGTCAGGAGTGGGGGTAGAGAAGTAGGTATAGTACTACAAACGGGCGCAGGTTCTTGAATTAATATACATTCCTTCCCCGCGACGCTGGTCACCCCCCCTACCTAGCCGCCTCACGCACTCCCCCATTTGGTCGTTTCAAGATTTTCCCATTTTGATCAATTAAACGAAAAAATTTGATATAAGTTTTAAAACTATACTTCTACTCCCTAACTCTTCTTGAAAAATTGAAATCGTACCACCTATGACACATCCAGGTCAGCTGCAATAAAGTGCATTACAAAATTCAGATTGCAATTTGGCCAAAACTAATAATTTGACAGAACCTGAGTTTTTCAAACAAAGTACATAATAATTACTACTATATCGCGAAAAGCCTGCACTACAACTTGAAAAGAGGCTGAGTTTTTTTTTTTTTAACTAATTTTTTTCGGTTTTTTCTATTACTAATGATCCGATCTAGTCGCGTTAGGGCTCATGAGAGTATTGAGATTGCTTCATTAATTTTCAAGTTACAAGTCAAAAACGATAAAAAAATGCTTTTAAATGTTTACAAAAAATTAGGTAATGACAGTTGGGAGCAGGAAACCTAACAGGATATAACGATAAAACTACTAACCGTCTTTCGTATGATGGCCCAGTCAGTTTCCTGGTAGTCTGGTAGTATGTTTGTCACAGAATCAATAGAGCTGAAAATCTCTATTGATGGGCCTATCTCTCATGCACTACTCATGTAAGGAGATGC